>CAUYLG010012856.1:0-64557 GCA_963573385.1 Cacajao melanocephalus | reverse complement strand
TCCTGTCTCCATTGTTAAGCACAATTATTGGCATAATAGAGGTTTTTAATACCCATTTTTAGACTGCATTCTAGCCTGAGCAATAGAACAAGAATCCCGTTCTCTCTCCCTCTTTCTCTTCCTCTTTCTCTCTCTCGTACATTCCTTTTTTCCTTTCTTTCACTCTCACTTTCTTTCCTCTCTTTTTCTTCCTTTCAAAAAAAAAAGAACAGAGTAGAATATCTGAAGCTTCTCTATGAAAGAAAAGATTAAGAAAAAAGCCGTAATTAAAAGTTAATGAGACATTTTACACGTTTCCAAAAAAAGGGTTAAAATTTTAAAAAGTTTTGGTACTTAAAAAAAGGGTTAGAATTTTAAAGAGTTTTGGTACCTTAAATGGTTAGATTTGTATTTGTGGAAGTTGCAGATTCCAGGTTATCTCAATTCTGCATTGCTACAGGGATCAAGGGGCTACTACATACTACCTCTGAGTTTATCATTTATACTTCCAACTGTTCCACAAATCCTCTAGGATTTTGTCCTCAGATGTAAAACTAAAGGTGGAAGTAGGTAGGACTCTAGAGTCCCTTCCAGTTTTAGGAGCCTCTACTCATGCTCTGTATGTTACCTCTTGAGAAAAGTTCTCTCTTCTCATTCATCACATTAGGAAACTATTTCTTACTACCATTTCCTGCCTCCCTTGAACCCCCACAGTATTTGAGATGACATGATAAGCTGGCCTTAGACACTCCACCATTCCCTGCTTTTCTCATATCAGCTTTAAGGTAATCATCTGAGCCCTGCAATCGAGCATAAGATCACAGGGCCACAGCTGCCTGCTGTGTTGCACCATCTGTCACTGACTAGGCCCCAAAGGTGTGCTGGAAAAAGGACTGGAGGAGGTCATAGGACAGGGCAGCTGCTTTCCTGCCTTCACTCTGACTTGCAGGGTGACTTTCTCACCCTGGCTATTTTAATATGTAGTTTATTTTTGTTTCTAGAAAGTTATGCTAGCGCACATGTTAAGAGCCAGATTTAAGGTGCTAACAACATAAACGGATATAAACCCTAAATATCATGAGACTGGTTAAGTCTGCTTTGGAAAGTACCAATGACCCACTGTCAGATTTGAGATCTGACATTCTATCTATGTTAAATTTTAAAAGGAAAGCAATTTCCTTCACTTTCAAAGCTGTGGGCTCAGAAGCTGTCATGAAGGGTTCTACATGCCATGGGAAAGGCTGACTGCTCAAGAATCTGCCACTGGAGAGACGAAGACTGGCGCTAGGATTAGATGCTTTTCATCTTTTTTGTCTCTCTTGCTGAAGGAGGGAGGTAGTAGTATCTAACTTTCCACGGATTTAGACCTGCCACCTTTTGCTTCTAAAATATTTCATGAATAGGACCTGACAGTGACACAGGATCACTAGCCTACAGGGTACACTGAAGACACAATTAGCCTGCGCTATTCCATTACCAGTGTTGCCTCATTTCATCTCCACAACCATCATCCAAAAGAAAAGAAAAGAAAAGTAAAGCACCTATCCACATCCCAAGCTAGTAAGATGTGGAGCTGGATTAGAACCAGGGAGTCTGGAATGGGGCAGAGGGAGTGGAGCAGAGAAAGACTCACTGCAGTCTAACCAGATGGCCAATTAACAGAGCAGTCAAGAAAGAAACCGCAGGTGAAAAGCTTGTCAGCACACTGTAGCTGAGGCTCCTCATCAAGGACAGGCATGAAGCAGCAGATGCACACACAGTGACAGGTCTGCTAAGAACAGCAGGCCACTCAGGAGCCCAGAAGAGTCACCGACATGGCCAAGGACAAACGTGGAGAGTCCCTTAAACACGCCTGATTCTAAGATATGTGAAGTCGAACAGGTAGTGGGAAATAAGGAGTCATAAAAATTATTTTTATGTTTAGGGAATAGACACCATGGAGTCACGCAAAGAAGGTTCCATGCAGTGTACTTCAATTCGTTCTTTTATTCTGTGGACAAATCCATTCCTATACTAGCAAACAGCACATCTTCCATTCTGGACATGTCTTTGCACTCTCATGGATGTAGGTCTGGAATA
The DNA here is from genome assembly GCA_963573385.1 of Cacajao melanocephalus. Lineage (NCBI taxonomy): Eukaryota > Metazoa > Chordata > Mammalia > Primates > Pitheciidae > Cacajao > Cacajao melanocephalus. The sequence continues at coordinate 62,499 of CAUYLG010012856.1, read as the reverse complement.
ATGCCTCTAAAAAGACTGAGGTAGAGGCCTAACTCCACTCCCAACTCTCCAAGAAACAAGGTGAATATTTGTTATCTTGATGCTGTGGTTGATTACAACTCATTTTGCCGTTCAGTGCTGCCACAACTACCATAACCACCCATGGTGCTACAGTTTACAAATTGGCAATCAAATGCCTCAGCATGTGGCCACCTGAAACATGCTTTTATGGTGTTAAAATCCCTATTAGTAAACTATTAACCCTTAATTACTCTGTGTACAACAGTCCAGAGGCTCACAGTGGTTGTTCAATGACTGTCTCTAACACTGTACCTAAAAGTAATGAAATATCATTGACATGTTTGTCTGTATGTATATGTATATATGTGTGTATATATATATATTTAAATATCTGATGTATGCAAAGCATTATGCTAAGCCCTATAGCAAAGATACATACCAACCTATCTGTTTATGTGTCTCTGTCTTTGGAGACTACCAAGAGGAACAGAAGGTAGGGGAAGTTGAAGTTCAGAGCAGATATGTGAATAGTAGCACATTGAGACAGTCTGCAAGGCTATAATCTCTCAGCCTCCAGCTCCCTCAGCAACGCAAATCATTTACATAGATATGTGCTCTAACAGTAACACATTCAGGGCTCTCTCACTTACTTTCATAACTGGATATGAAAGGAATGTGGGAAGCAGGGGCAATAAGCGTTGGCATTTCAGCATGTTATCAGACAATAATCCACAGAGAGAAGTGATGTCGCACAAGGAGTGTTAAGTGACAGATAGGAAAGTCAAGTTATAGTCCCATCAGTGACTGAGCAGCCAGGGCTTTAGGAAACCTCTTTGGGCCTCACATTCTTTATGTATAAAGGCTTTGGATCTCTGTGGCCTTAAAATATTGCCAACAGCCTCCTCCATGAATTGTCTGAGATGTGAGGCCTTGCTCTCCTCCCTCACTGGTTCTAACACAGTCAGCATGGTGTGCCACACTGTGATCACCTGCTTGTTTACCTGTATCCACCAGTGGATTAAAAACCTTTAAGGCCAGGAACGTGAATCTTCTTTACTGCTGTCCATGATTGGCCTCTTAACACTCTTACTGGTGCCCAGTGAATATTCACAGAAACAAATAAACACATGTCTGGATAACGACTGGAGAAATTATTTTCTTTCGAATAATCAACAGTTGATGACATAAACTAGAAGAACAAGATGGGTGAGTTTCTTCCATATCTCTAGATTGACTCTCAATCCAAACAGAAAAGCATTAAAAAATGTCATTCCCCTTAAAACAATTGGGTTAAGAGAACTCAAGAATCATTTTCTCTCAATTCAACCTTTAGGGTTTATTTTGCCAAAATACAAGCTTTTCCACATATAAGGCTGAAGTTCCACAGGCACTAGACTCAAAAATTATATTAGGCAGTAGATAAGCTAAAGTGAATGTGATCAGAATAAAAACAGCTTTGTAGACAATGAAGCTGGGCAAATTTCTGAAATTTATGCTTATAAATTCCTTTATGTTGACTAAAAGGAAGTCACATGAGCCAATATTTCAGCTTCTCTAAGGCCTCTGTCAACAACAGCTTCTGAAGAGATTCTTTTGCTGAAATACATCCAAGGAAGAATATAACACCAAATGGTCTCTTTCTTTATAAAATAAAAAATGGCATCCCACTTGCATTTTCTTTAGCTTAGCAATCTGGCATCTGCTCAACCATTTCTTACAGAATATCCAAAATGAAAAATAATATCTCTCACTCTAGTTCTATTTTAAATTTTAAAGCAGATAAAAGGTTTTCTAGATACTTAGGAAAAAACAGGCCATGGTCACTAGTGAACAACAGATTGCTACTCTTTTAAGAACTGTCCAAGAAGGTCCACTCCACAGCAACAGGATTGAGACTCTTGTGGCTCAACACCTGGTCAGGCTACCTAAGTGCTATTTCAGCGCAGAGGGGCTGTCTGCCCCTGGCCAAGGTGCAAGATTGTTCTGGATTCTGCAGAGTAGGCTGGTATCATTCTTTTTAATAAAAAAGGGATTATAAAAATGTTCTTCAAATTTGTGCGCACTTTAGAATCACCTGGGTATCTCTTTTAAACACCGAAGCCCAGACTACACCCCAAGCTCGTAATCACTGATAGTGGGACATAGGCATCAGTATGTTTTGAAGGTTTCCAGGTGATTCCAAATGTGCCGATGAATTTGGGAACTAATGACTAGTGGTTAAAAGTTTCTCACACACACTTATTAAATAAATGGAAACCAGGTGATCTTCTAGGATGAGCAGATGGAGGGCAGGTGCCCTTTGTCGCAGCACCAGTGAGTAGAAGCAAGCCATGGTTGTCACAGGTCCAGACCTCCTTTCATAGCCCATATCTGTTTGGGTGTGCTGAACTGCTGGACTGAACACTGGCTAGGAAAAAACAGGTTCCCCTGGAGTAACCAAGTACCCAGAGATTCCTGCTTCCAGAGCAACACAGATAAAAAGTCAAAATGTAAACATTACAAAAGAGAGAGAAGAGAAAAGTAGATAAACTCTTTATTTGTAATGAAGTCAAGTCTTCCATGGGATTGACTTGCTCAATTGTCCAGAGCAGTGCTTCCCAAACTTAGTTGATAAGATCTTCTGGGAAGCTTTAAAAAAACACACACAGACAACAAAAAAACCCTGTAGGACCGATCTTAGACTTCTCTGTCAGAATGTCCTAGAATGAAGCAGGGAAGGAGATCTGTATTTTTAAAAACCTCTCCAGATTATTTTCTCATTAAAAAAATCTCTATTGAGAAGTGATAACTAGAACACATATTTGTTATACATTACTGTAAAAGAGGCCCCGGCAGAGGATCACAGTGGAGAGCATTTCCCCCTTCTCATGCTTCCCTTAGCGCTCACTGTTAGCCGGCCTGACTTCTCACAGACTTTTATGCATTACAGGGTCCCATGGCCTTCTCTGACCTGGCCAATAGAGGATTATACACACTGGTCCACAACTCAGTTTTTCACATACATACTAGACATTTTCTCACAAGGATTCATATAGTGCTGACCAATTCTTTTTAATGACTGTGAAATATTCCACAGTAAGATGTACCACAGTTTATTTAAGCATTTCCTTATCTGTGGACATCTGTACTGTTTCCATTTTTTTCCTATCAAAATGTGCTACAATAATTTTGTACTTACGTCTGTGCACATTTATGAGGTTCTATGAAAGAGAGATTACTGGGAGCAGAGATTCTGGGTAAAGAGGCACAGAGAACTGTGACTCAACATTTTGCCCATGGCCCTGCACAGAGCAGACCACACCACTGCCTGCAGTGCACACAGCACCCCTTTCCACGTCCCTTCACATCCCGTCACCTCCACTGGATTACTGCCTCTTTCATTTCTGCCAATCTAATGGGTAAAATTTAAGTGCTATTTAAGAGGAATATAAACATCTACGCATGCACTCCCACCCCCATTAGAGTATAAATTCTAAGAGGGCAGGAATCTTTGTCATTCTGTTTACAGATACATGAGTATCAAAATAGTGCCTAGCTCTGCTAAGTACTTAATAAATGTCTGTTAGTATGTTTACTGACTGGCCATTTGTAGTTTTGATACACATACACATACACACAGAGATATGGTTTTGTTTTTATAAACTGATTTGCAGAAGTTTTTTCAGTAGTAAGAATATTAGTCCAGGCCGGGCGCGGTGGTGCACACCTGTAATCCCAGCACTTTGGGAGGCCGAGGCGGGCGGATCACAAGGTCAAGAGATCAAGACCATCCTGGCCAACATGCTGAAACCCCGTCTCTACTAAAAACAGAAAAATTAGCTGGGCGTGGTGGTGCATGCCTGTAGTTCCAGCTACCCGGGAGGCTGAGTCAGAAGAATTGCTTCAACCCAGGAGGTGGAGGTTGCAGTGAGCCGAGATTGTGCCACTGTACTGCAGCCTGGTGACAGAGCGAGACTCTGTCTCGAAAAAAAAGAATATTAGTCCATTGTCTGTTATATGTGGCAAATAATTTCAACCAGTCTACCACTTGTCTTTTTACAAGTTAACTTTTTGTGTGGTACCTTTTTCTATGTAGAAGTTCACTATTATTCTCACATGGTCAAATCTGCCACGTCTCATTCATAGCGTCTAGGTTTTGTGCTTGGCGACGGAATGTTTCTACCCTATCTCTGCCAATATTATATAAAATTAGCCTATATTTTCTTCTGTAAAATTCATATTTTGTATGTTTAGGTTTTTTTTTTTTGTTTTTTTTTGAGACAGAGTCTCGCTCTATTGCCAGGCTGAAGTGCAGTGGCTCGATCCCGGCTCACTGCAACCTCCGCCTCCCGGGTTCGAGCAATTCTCCTGCCTCAGCCTCCAGAGTAGCTGGGACTACAGGCACGCACCACCACACCCGGCTAATTTTTTGTACTTTTAGCAGAGATGGGGTTTCACCATGTTGGTCAGGATGGTCTCGATCTCTTGACCTCGTGATCCACCCGCCTCGGCCTCCCAAAGTGCTGAGATTACAGGTGTGAGCCACCGTGCCCGGCTGTATGTTTAGTTTTTAATTTTCAGTATTACAGATGAATAGTCAATTGTATTAGCACCACTTACTAAATAATCCACCCTTTCGCCACCAGTATGAACGATGACCTTCTTCCACACAGTTAGTTCAGATACATATGTGGGTCTCCATTCTTTTCTTGGTTTTCTTTCCTTCTCTGCTCCCTTCCTTCCTCCCCTCTCTTCCTTCCCCTGGTCTCTATATTCTTGGTTCTCTGTTTTCTCTCACTAATGTCTTTAGTCTTACACTAATGTCATGCTAATTACTATAAATTTACAGTCCATTATTATATCTGAGCATGCAATACTCTCATCTCATTCCCTCCAAAAATATCTTGGCTGAAAAATTGCACCTTTATAATGGAGAGATCTGGTAGTCACTAGCTTTACCAAGGGCAACCTGACATTAAGTCCTCCTGACCTGTTGTAATTAAGATGTATAAAAACATCACCTGTAATATTCCTTCCAGTCAAACAAGTTTAACCTGAATCTAATCAAGAAAACATAATCAGGCAAATCCAGTATGTGGAACATTTTTGCCTGGATCCTGAATCTGCAACCCAAACAAAAAAGCAACCACTATAAAAGACATTTTTGGGATATTAGATGATGATATGAAATTATACATTAATACTGTAATTACGTGATTATGTATGAAAATGTCTTCGAGATCTGCATGCTGAAGAATTTAGGACTGAAGTATCAAGATGCCTACAATCAATTTTCACATGGTTCAGCCAAAAATTAATACATTTGTGTATTACATGTGAATATATTACACAGATCACACAAACATATATTCACACAATTTCCTGTTTTCTCATTATATTTTCTAGTGGGCTATCGACTGTATAAGCAAGGAATTGATTTTGAATGTTCATCTTGTGCTGAACCACTAAGAGTAGACATCGTATCTTCAAAAAATGACCCTTTGCCTCCTTCTTTTTCCCCCTCCTATTGTCCTTGTTTTGCTGCATTTACTTGCTGGCACCTATCTAAGCAGCAGTTCTCAATATGTGACCTGTGAACCCTGAGGGTCCTCCAGACTCATGAGGGAATTTACAAAGTCAAAGCTATTTCCATAGTTTTGATATAATTTCCTTTTCTCCACCGGGTTGACACTTGCACTGATGGTGCAAAAGCAACAAGTAAAACAGTGGCAAGAATCAAGGCAGTGATGATAAACTGTACCAGTGGTCATTGCACTCTTTACCACCATGCACTTTCAGTTAAAACTGGCTAGTTTTACTTGAGTGCCCTTGATGAAGCAGTAAAAATTAACAATTTTGTTCAATTTTGACGCCTGAGCATCTGTCTTTTTAATAATGTATGTGTATAAATGGGAAATACATACAAAGCACTTCTGTTACTTGAGATTATTGTGGCTGCCTCAAGTAAAAGTACTTGTGTGACTTGAGTGGCAAATTGAACTAGCTGGTTATTCAGACATCAGATGTGGGTGAGCCTGTCACTTCAAGGAAAACAACTCACAGTATTCGTTGCCAATATACAACTGGAGCTTCCAGATGAATGGAAATTAGAATTTTGGTAAACTGTGAACTTGACAGGTTTCCTTGACACTTAAAAGACTTATCTGATGAGATTAGTGATGATATTTACAAATGTGATTTTAAAAATATTATATAATGACATGTGTCAACATTTGGAAGCTTTATAACTCAGTGAGCCCATATTTCCAGATGACCGATGATGATGTTACAAAATCAAGAACAAGCAGAAGATCCAGCCAAAGTACAAGGATATTACATAAAGGGCTTTTACTGTAACTGAATAGGAAAAATTCACATTATTAAAAAGAATATTAAGAAACTACTACTTGTTAGAGTTACTTGCAAAGTTCTGATGTAGTATCAAAGAAGAATATCTACAGTTTTCTGAAAAAGTTACTGAAATACTTCCTCCTTTTGAAAATACATAAGGTAAGTAAGGTAGTATTGTCTTCATATGCTTCAGCCAAAATAACAGATTACAATAGATTGAATTCAGAAGCAGATATAAGAACCCAAGTGTCTTTCGTAAGTCAAACATCAAAGAGGTTTCCAAAATTACTATATTCAATACATATTGTTTTGCAAATACTTTTTTTTTTTAGTCTAGATGTAGACATCAGACTAAATTCTGGCTAATGGAGTACATGTAGAAATGGTACATGCAGGCTGGGCGAGGTGGCTCATGCCTGTAATCCCAGCACTTCGGGAGGCCAAAGTGGGTGGATCACAAGGTCAGGAGTTCAAGACCAGCCTGGCCAAGATGGTGAAACCTCATCTCTACTAAAAAAATACAAAAATTAGCCAGGCGTGGTGGCAGGTGCCTGTAATCCCAGCTACTCAGGAGGCTGAGGCAGAGAATTGCTTGAATCCAAGAGGCAGAAGTTGCAGTGAGCCGAGATCACACCACTGCACTCCAGCCTGGGTGATAGTGACACTCAGTCAAAAAAAAAAAAAAAAAAGAAAGAAAGAAAGAGTACATGCAACTTCTGGCAAGTTTTCTTTTCTTCTTTTTTTTTTCTCCCAAGTAGCTGAGATTACAGATGTGTGCCAGCATGCCTGGCTAATTTTTTTTTTTTTTTTTTTTTTTTTAGCAGAGACAGGGTTTAGCTACGTTGGCCAGGCTGGTCTCAAACTCCTGACCTCAAGTAATTCGTCTGCCTCAGCCTCCCAAAGTGCTGGGATTACAGGCGTGAGCTACCACACCGGCCATGGCAAATTTTCTTAAACGGAAGGGGTGTTCCTTCTTTTTCTTCTTCCTTTCTGCTAATTGAAATGTGGACTCAATGTCTGTTGCTATATTAGACTATGCAGAAAAGAGTCACGCCCTATGATTGGGAGATTTGGAAAAGTGGAAGGAGCCTGGTCCTTCCAGTAACTCCTGGAACTGCCAACCTAACTGCTGTTATTCCCAAAGAGTACATCAACGTCCACACAAATCTCAAGACAGTCTGGTGCATACAGTAACTTCCCCTAGGGAGAGCAGAACTAGCACTGATAGGCTAGTTCTTTTACTATCAGAAAGTTTTACTAAGCCAGTAAGTGGTACTAAAGTTGTCAGGATAAATGACATCTATCTGGAGAGCTGGCTAGAAACAACCAATCTCCTTGAATGCTTCTTACAGAGCAACAACTACGATTGATATTTTCTACTCACTCATAAACTGCATGATTTTAGCTCTAAGCTGAATCTTTCTAATAGGTATTAGATTAGACCAGTGACTACTGTCATGCTGATGAAGGTCCAGTCTTATATCCAAAACCAAAGCACCCTGTGCCTAAAAAGTTTGTACTAATCTGACGCACAATAGTAGAGGCACCTTATTTCTGTAAAGGACAGAGGAGGGCTGGAAAGAAGAGCAGATTTAAGTAATATTTACTAACTAACTGCTACATGCCAGCAACTGTGTTGGGTGTTTTCATATACATTATCTCACTAGATTTTCACAGCCATCCTCCCACTTTCCCATGAGTCTATAAGACAAGAAAAATATTTTTTTCAATTGTCTTGTAATAGTGGTTCTTAAACTTTGTGGTCTTAGGGTACTTTACACTCACAGTCCTAAAAATGACTGAGGACACCCCAGAGAGCTTTTGTTTATGTGGGTTATATCTATTAATATAAATATTCAAAATTAAAGCTGAGAATTTTTTTAAAGTATTTATTCACTTCAAAATAATATATCTATTATTTACTAGATCTATTACTGAAGCTAAGATGATTCCACATGGTAGATAGATTAACTCATTCACATTAGATTATTTCATTATATAATTTCATCCATAAATATATCACAATATATTTCTAAAAGATCATGGCTTTTAAAAATTAAAATAACAGCAATCCTATCACACCTAAAAAATTAACATCAGTTCCCTAATATCATCAAATACCCTTAATTGTTTCATGACTTTTTACAGTTAATTTGGATAAAGATCCAAACAAGGTACTCATTTTATTTGATGCTCCTCTTTCTTTTCGCCTTGTAATTCGTTTGTTAAAGAAACTGAGTTTTTTGTCCTATAGATTTCTCATATTTTGGATTTTTGTGATTGCAGTCTTATGGTGTCATTTAACATGTTCCTCTGCCCTCTGTATTTCTTGCAAACTAATAGTTCTAACTAGAGACTTGATCAGATTCAGGTTCAATTTTCTGACCAGAATGCCCCAGAGACGGTGGTTTGCTCTTGCATCTTTTTTGTAGTATGAGGATTGAAGAATGTCTTGAAACTCAAATGATGATAATATTATTCTATAATCCTTCTATATATATTAGTTACAATTCTTTGGTCAAGTTTTCTTTCATCAACTAATTAGTGACTTTGAAGTATCATTTGTACCAGGAACAGGGTAATAAATGCTTACTTCTTACTATTTATCAGTTTTATGAATAGTGCTTTGGTTCCCTAGCATCCTATAAAAGGGACTACCAGGTTTCTCATTATGATTATCATTATGACCTTATAGATTTTAACACATTTTATGTGTTTTAATAATTTGTTTTTTAAATCAAATTATCTCATCTTTGACTAGTGGGAGACCTTTCAAGTGGGTCTTGAGTCTTTCTGACGTGAGTATATTGGTCTTTGACAATTTCTTTGCTTTCTGGTACGACACGATTTTCCAGCTTCTCTTATACATTTCCTGCCCATGCAGTGAAAAGTCTGGTCTGGCCCAAAGACAGTGCTGGCCTTTGCCTTAGCTTCCAGGAAGTAATCTATGTCATACCTGCTAGAAATGTCTTTGTTTAGGGTGGAGCTGGCCACACCAGAAAGACTAGCCATGTGACTTAGGGTGAGAGCTGTGGGTTATGTGGTATCAGTTAGTCTGGAAACTGAGATCAGCCATGTAATCCATCCATCCACCCACCCATCAATCAAACCTATGTAATGAAGCCACAGTAAAAACATTGAATGCTGCAGCTCAGGTGAGCCTCCTTGCTTGGCAATATTCCATGCCTATTATCACACACCAGTGCTGGAAGGGTAGCATGTCCTGACTCCATGGAGCAGAGGACAACAGTGGCTTCACATTTGGACTCCTCCCAGACTCGGATCTTTGTGTCTTATTTTGGCTGATTTTAGTTAACCACAAGTATAACAGATTTTAGTGAATTGTGTGAGTTCTTCCAGTGAATTACTGAAGCTAACTAGTTTGGGGGAATCCTCTGAACTTGCAGTTGGTGTAAGAAGTGAGAATAGTCTTGGGGACTGTGACCTCTAACTTTGCAGTTTGGCTAAATCCAGGCACTACCTTCAGGTCGGCAATCAGTTCTTACTCTAAGGATCCCTGTCCCTTTCAGTGAGAAATGATATTAACATAACACAATTGTGTCAGCAGGGGTGCTCACTGCTATTGGGTGGGTGGTCATTGTTTCTAGGCCTTTTCTGTGAACAGAGCTAGAAAAAACTTTTCTCTCTCCCTCTCTTTTTTAAGAGGAAATCTAGTACAACCTCATACTGATGTTTCCGATTCAAATTTAGGATTATAGGTAGGTTTTCATTTCTTGGATTTTATATTTGTAGCTTTTTAACATGGAAAATCTTGGTATTTATATATAGAAAGTATTGCTTGTTTTATCCTACTATATATTTTCAGAATAGCAATACCAGTATTACTACTAACAATATGATGACTGAAAACAATTTCTTTGCAGTAATTTTTTGTCTTTTGGAAATATAGTCAAATTCTAGATCACTTGAAATAGTTTTTTTCTATGTAGCTAAGCCATCTACTCAATGGTTTATTAGGTCCATGTTTTATTTTGCTTGATTTTTAGGTATTATCCTTTCCCTCTATTTTAATTTTTGTTTTGTATTTTAGGTGAACCATGTGCATGGTTCTAAAAGTCAAACTTACAAAATGAGCTATGTCCAGAAGTCTAGCTTCTACTCTTATCACATTTTTACATTTTACCCTTTTTAATGACCTACCTTATTCCACTGCAGTACATTTTTAACTGTAGATAAAAAATTTCCCAAGGGCGGGCGTGGTGGCTCATGCCTGTAATCCCAGCATTTTGGGAGGCTGAGGCGGGCGGATCACCTGAGGTCAGGAGTTTGAGACCAGCCTGGCCAACATGGTGAAACCCCATCTCTACTAAAAATACAAAAATTAGCCGGGCGTGGTGGTGCACACCTGTAATCCCAGCTACATGGGAGGCTGAGGCAGGAGAACTGCTTGAGCCCAGGAGGCGGAGGTTGCAGTGAGCCGAGATTATGGCACTGCACTCCAGCCTGGGCCACAGAGCAAGACTCCATTTCAATGGAAAAAAAAAAAAGTTATTTCACCTGTTTTTAAATTTTTTTTTTTTTTTTTGTGAGACGGAGTCTCTCACTGTCACCCAGGCTGGAGTGCAGTGGCACAATCTCAGCTCACTACAACCTCCGCCTCCCAGATTCAAGCAATTCTCCTGCCTCAGCCTCCCGAGTAGCTGGGACTACAGGTGTGTGCCACCACGCCCAGCTAATTTTTTTGTATTTTTAGTAGAGACAGGGTTTCACCTTGTTGGCCAAGATGGTCTCTACCTCCTGACCCCGTGACCCACCCGCCTTGGCCTCCCAAAGCGCTGGGATTACAGGCGTGAGCCAGTGCGCCCAACCTGTTTTCAAATGTTTTAATATGGATAACTACAAAATTTTAAATCACATATGGCTTGCATTCTATTTCTATTGTAGTTCCATCTAGAACGTTCTGATTACTATAATTGGATAGCTCTGCCCAGGTATTCTAGAACACTAGACAACTATTTCCTGCATGGTTCTAGAATTCTCCAGTCTCAGTAGAACCAGATGGCTCTGTTCACCAATTCTGAGCATTCTCATCAGCCTGGATTCCTTTAACCTAGAAACACAGACAAAACGCCAAGCCCTGGAACTCCCTAGGTGTCACAGCTCTGCTCATGATTCTAGAACCTTCTTAGAGCTACAGGCTCACACCAATTCTCCTCTCCACAACCACAGAACTGACTTTTTTTTTTTTTTTTTTTCCAAACACGGTCTCACTGTCTCACCAAGGCTGGAATGCAGTAGCACTATTTTGGGTCACTGCGGCCTCATGTGATCCTCCCGCCTCAGCCTCCCAAGTAGCTGGAATTACAGACCCATGCCACATGCCTGGCTAATTTTGGGGGGGCTTATTTTTGTAGAGACAGGGTTTTGCTGTGTTGCCCATGCTGGTCTCTAGAAGTTAGAGACCAACTCACTTTCCAAAGAACAGAGATCACAGGGATGAGCCACCCTGCCCAGCCAGAACTTACTATCTGACCTATATCCTTAGGAAAGTCTAGAACATTCCAGAGGGCCAGAAATTGTTCTTCCCATGATTTTAGGGCAGGGATTTGGCAAATATTTTCTATAAAAGGCCAATGAGTAAATATTTTCAGCCTTGGAGGTGACAAGGTCTCTGCTGCAGCTACTCAGCTCTGCCATTCTAACAGCAGGGCAGCCATGGATCACACATGAATGGCCAAGCATGATTTGTACCAATAAAACTTTATTTATGTGTACTGAAATTTCAATTGCATTTTTTGTTCTTTTTTTTTGTTTTGAGACAGAGCCTCGATCTGTCACCCAGGCTGGAGTGCAATGGCGTGATCTCAGCTCACTGCAGTCTCGATCTCCTGGGCTCAAGAGAAACTCCCGCCTCAGCCTCCTGAGTAGCTGGGTCTACAGGCGTGCACTGGCCTGCCTAACTTTAAACATTTTTTGTAGAGATGGGATCTTGCTCCGTTTGGTCTCCAACTCCTGGGCTCAAGCGATCCTTCCACCTCAGCCTCCCAAAGGGCTGGGATTACAGCTATGAGCCACCATATCCATCCCAGGATATCATTTTCACATGTCAAGAAGTAGTATTCTTCTTTCAATTAAAAAAAGAAATCCATTAAAAAGTCCAGGCACGGTACCTGTAATCCCAGCACTTTGGGAGGCCGAGGCGGGCGGATCACGAGGTCAGAAGATCAAGACCATCCCGGCGAACCCGGTGAAACCCTGTCTCTACTAAAAATACAAAAAAAAAAAAAAAAAAAAAATTAGCTGGATGTGGTGGCACACGCCTGTAGTCCCAGCTACTCGGTACTCAGGAGGCTGAGGCAGGGGAATCGCTTGAATCCAGAAGGTGGAGGTTGCAGTGAGCCGAGATCGCACCACTGCACTCCAGCCTGGGCGACAAAGTGAGTCTCCATCTCAAAACAAACAAACAAAAAGCCAAGGCCATCCAGCGTGGTGGTTCACACCTGTCATCCCAGCACTTTGGGAGGCCCAGGCAGGCAGATTGCTTGAGCTCAGGAGTTCGAAACCAGCTTGGGCAACATGGTGAAATCCCATCTCTACCCAAATATACAAAATAAAATTAGCTGGGCGTGGTGGCACGCACCTGTAGTCTTGGCTATTCAGGAAACTGAGGTGGGAGGATGGCTTGAACCTGGAGATGAGGTTGCAGTGAGCTGAGATCCAGCCACTGCATTCCAGCCTAGATAACAGAAATCATCAAAAAAAAAAAAAAAAAAAGAAGCAAAAACCATCTTTAGCTGGAAACCTACGAGCGCAGGCACCGAGCTGGATCTGGCCCTCAATTACGATTTGCCGAGCCCGGCTCTAGAACTGAGTGTGGCCAGTGGCCTAAGCTGCCCCACAGTCCCTCCTCACTCTACCCCGTTTTCAAGGCTGGCTCTCCTCTCCCTGGCTAGCTGGGATCTGCTCGAAACCCCCCTATAGCCTTTTGAGAACCTTGTCCTTACTGGCAAACTTTTGATTGATTCTGGCTGTCTGGGAACCCGAGGTGCCTGAGGCCAGGGTGGATGGGACACTCACCCTCCTGGGGGGCAGGGTATGAAGCCAGGGTCTCGGGGCTCTGGAAGAAGATAGAGGAGGGGCAGGACTGAGTCCCCCTGCTTGGCTCCAGGCAGTCCAGGACACTTGGAGGGTGGGGCGGGCACTACCTGGGCACCAGCAGGTGGCTCTTCAGGTGCGACTAGAGGCACCGTCTCCAGCCAGGATTCTGGGGAACTGCTTGAGCTCCTGCTGCCCCCCTGCTCAGCAGAGGCCCCCTCCGCCCATTCTGGGGGATCAGGATCCTCCTCTGGGTCCTCAGGGGGCTGCAACAGTCGGGGGGCAGGCTGCAGAGGCTCTTCAGGACCAGGCAGGGAAGGCGGGCATTCCTCAAAGCGCAAGAGGCCCAGCAGGTCATCCCGGCCCGCTTCTGCAGACAGGAGCCCGTGGGCATCGGCGATCTCCCGGGGTGCCAGGCCGCGGCCTGTGGCAATGTGTAGGGGGCAGGGGGCTCCATCTGGAGATGGGCCCACCAGATCACCCGGCAGAGCTTCAAACTGCTGCACCAGCTCCTGAACACTTGACTCATCAAGTTCCATCTGACTCAGGCTGCCAGGGCCTCCTGGCACCAGATCCCACTGGCTGTCAGGAATGAGGTCCTCAGAGGGCACAAGAACGTCCCTGGCCTCCTCCTCCAAGTCCATGGCTGGAGGCCCTGGAGGGGATTGGGAGATCGTGGGGAAGTCCATGCCTGGACTCCAGGCTTAGGCCGGCATCTTCAGGCAGCTGAAAGAGACAGAGTCAACGCTGAAGTTTTGCCCAGGTACAGTGGCTCCTGCCTGTAATCCCAGCATTTTGGGAGGCCAAGGAGGGCAGATTAAACTCACGAGTTTGAGATCAGCCTGGGCAACATAGCAAAACACTATCTCTACAAAAATTACAAAAATTAGCTAGGGGTGGTGGTGCATGCCTCAAGTCCCAGCTACTTGGGAGGCTGAGGTGGGAGGATCACCTGAGCCAGAGTGGTGGAGGCTGCAGTGAGCCTTGATTGTGCCACTGCACTCCAGCCTGGGCAACAGAGTGAGACCCGGTCTGAAAAAAAAAACAAACCCCAAAGGCTGGGCGTGGTCACTCATGCCTGTCATCCCGGCACTTTGGGAGGCTGAGGTGGGTGGATCACGAGGTCAGGAGTTCGAGACCAGCCTGGCCAACATGGGGAAACCTTGCCTCTAGTAAAAATACAAAAATTAGCCAGGTGTGTTGGTGCACACCTGCAGTCCCAGCTACTTGGAGGCTGAGGCAGGAGAATCACTTAAACCCAGGAGGCAGAGGTTGTAGTGAGCCGAGATTGAGCCACTGCACTCCAGCCTGGGCAACACAGCGAGACTCCACCTCAAAAAAAAAAAAAAAAAGTCCCCCCAAAACAAAAAACTTGAGGTTTCCTGGGTGCCTATCCGGTGCTAGGCCCTAGCTGGGTACTGTTCATACAGGACACATAATCTAATCCTCACCAACCCTTGCAAGGAAGTTCAGATTCCCATTTTACAGACAAGAAACTGAGGCACAGAATGGGGAAGTGTGAGGCAGTGGCTTCCCGAGCCCTGTATCTGTCACCTCAGATCTCTCCCAACTAATGGAGTCTATTCACTCCAGCCCTGGTTCTTGCAAGTCCTCCTCCCTCCAGACGCGGAACCCAGGCTGGAGACCCAGACCTCACACCCTGACTCTACAGACTCATCAGAGGCAGGTCCCCAAGACCCCAGACCCAAGACCCCAGTCCTATGACCTCAACCCCCAATACCCCCATCCAGAACTTTAGACCCAGGACCCTGGACTTGAATACCAGCGACCTAAGACGCCATAAAGCGGACCCCAGTCTCCAAACTTCCAACGCTACTCCAGACTCAGACCCCGACTTCAGGACCCAGCCCCATTCCCATATTCCAGTCCGCCCTCAGACCCCCGACCTCGGGCGCCGACACAGACCCCGCTCTGCACCTCGAGGGCACTCACTTTCCAAATCGAGGCCGCCTCAGCCCCGTGCAGCCACCAGGATCTCGCGCCCCTCGGACTGCCCCAGCATAGCCCGGGCTGCGCCCCCAGAAGCCGCAGCTCTAGGATTCCGGTCCCAGCGCCGGCTCCTCAATCCGCGTAGCGCCCTGGCCCACTGAACATGCGCGGCCTCGCGAGGCCTGCTGGGAAATGTAGTTCTCCCAGTCAGCCTCGCCACGCGGGGGCGCTGGGACTGCGGCAGGTGTCGGAGCCCCGGGTTCGAATCCCAGGCTTCCCAGCCCGCAGACAGCCCAGCCTGGCCCCAGGACCCGTTTCTTCTGCAAAATAGGGTTAATAATCACTGCCTGGCTCCTGGGGCTGTGTTCATTATTCCAAAGGAGAGCAGATGGAGAGAAGTGGGGTTGGGAAATATTAAAGAAGTGTGAAAGGTCGTTTCCACGGGACCTTGAGGCACCGGAAGCGGCGTGGGGACTCTGTTGAAGACGGACTTCCGGTTTGGCTCACCGTTGGGCGACAGATTGATGCACCCTGGATTTGGGTTCGGCCTGAGACCTTTACCTCCTTGAGCCTCGGTTTCCTCACTATTATTAGCTGGGGATAAAACAGTACCTGCCTCCTAATTGTGAGGATTAAATTAGATCAAGCGGGTCAAGGATTCAGCAGTAGGGCTGGAAAAGAATATGCATATGCAATATATAATAATGTTAAAAATATGTTATAAAAATTAACAGTGATAAGACTCCAGCCCCACTGCTGGAGTAAAGGGCCTTACTCATTGGCTGGAATCAGGAACATATAAAGTGTGTTATTTTTAGTAAATGTTATGTAATTGAAGAAGGACAAGAAATCAATGAAATGTACCTTGAACGTCTTCTCCTGCAGTAACTGGGTATGTCTACAAAAGTCTAAAGAAACCACCAAAGAGTATGAAAGCTTGGGAGACTACATTTCCCAGACACCTCCACGGGGCCTACAACTCCCAAGCACCCCTTGGGCCACTGACATCTCCCGGAAACGTGCACGTGCAAGCTGCCGGCAATACGTCATGGCGACCAGACACCTTTTCGGGGGTACCCGGACGTGGGCCGGCTGGGGGGCCCGGGAGTTCCTAGACCCCGCCGCTCCTGGAAGACTCCTGATCCGGGATTATGCCAAGAAACCGGGTGAGCTGGGTTAAGAGCTAGGGTCGGTGAATACGCTGAGGAATTGGCAGTGCGCAGGCGCTGGTTGGGGAGGTGGTGCTAGACTTAATGCGCACGCGCAGAGAGGCGGAGGCCAGGCTACAAGCGCAGGCGCAGTTTGAGGGACCCAGCGCCGCTTTGAGCGCGGGCGTCTGTCTCAGATACCTTCGCCATTGGACTCAATGCGCAGGCGCCAGCGTGGGGCGGATCGGCTTGGGAGGAGGATGTCGGCTACGTGGAGCCCACGCGTTTCACTGCGCAGGCGCGGGTTGGAAGGGGTTAGAAGGGAGGCTGGGGAGGTCATGAACTTGGGTTGCAGTCCTGTTTCTCTGCCTTTCCCCAAATCGCTGGGTGACCTTGGTCAAGCCATTACCAAAAATTCAAAGTAACTGTGGAGCCCATTTAAGTCTTAGCCACTTCAGCGAGAACAAAACAGGGTTATTAAGTTTCAGCTGCATACAGCCTTGCCTGATTTTCTCTGTTGAACGGGGAAAATTGGCAAAATGTTCAGTCTGAAACACAGTCACATAGCAGTCAGTGGAGACTTTCTCAGTGAGATAAACAGAAGCCACCAAAATAAAACTTAAAGGGAATGACGGCCGGGCGTGGTGGCTCACGCCTGTAATCCAGGCACTTTGGAGACCAAGGCGGGCGGATCACCTGAGGTCGGGAGTTCAAGACCAGCCTGACCAACATGGTGAAACCGTCTTTATTTAAAAAAAAAAAAAAAAAAGGAATGACTTGGTCACTTCGGGCATCAGGGTTGTTTATTGCTGTGTCCACAGTCTACTTAAAGTGATTTTCAGGCCAAGTAGGGTGGATCACACCTTTATTCCCAGCACTTTGGGAGGCCGTGGAGGGAGGATCGATCACTTGAACCCAGGAGTTTGAGACCAGCCTGGGCAACATAGCAGGACCCTGTTTGTATGAAAAATAAATCGGGCGTGGTGGCGCACACCTGTGGTCCCAGCTACTTGGGAGGCTGAGACAGGAGGATCGCCTGAGCCTGGGAGTTTGACGCTGCAGTGTGCCACGATCGCGCTTCTGCACTCCAGCCTGGGTGACAGAGTGAGACCCTGTCTTTGTTTTTTATTTTTTAAATTTATTTTTTATTTTTTTGAGACAGAGTTTTGCTCTGTTGCCAGGCACCAGACTGGACTGCAGTGGCACTTTCTCGGCTCACTGCAACCTTCGCCTCCTGGATTCAAGCAGTTCTCCTGCCTCAGCCTCCCAAGTAGCTGGGGCTACAGACGCGTGCCACCATGCCGCGCTAATTTCTGTATTTTAGTAGAGACGGGGTTTCACCGTGTTGGCCAGGATGGTCTCGATCTTTTGACCTTGTAATCTGCCCGCCTTGGCCTCTCAGAGTCCTGGGATTACAGGTGTGAGCCAATGCACCTGGCTGTTTTTAAATTTTTAAAGTTGTGTTTTTTTTTTTGAGACAGAATCTTGCTCCGTCACCCAGGCTGGAGTGCAGTGATGCCCACCGCAACCTCCGCCCCCCAGGTTCAAACAGTTTTCCTGCCTCAGCCTCCCAAGTAGCTGGGATCACAGGCATGCACCACCATGCCTATCTAATTTTTTTTTTTTTTTTGTATTTTTAGTAGAGATGAGATTTCACCATGTTGACCAGGCTGGTCTCGAACTCCCGACCTCAGCGGATCCGCCCACCTTGGCCTACCAGAGTGCTGGGATTACAGGCGTGAGCGACTGTGCCTGGCCGATATCCTCTTGTCTTTAAAAAAAAGTTTTGAGCCAGCACGGTTGCTCACGCCTATAATCACAGCACTTTGGGAGGCTAAGGCGGGCGGATCACCTGAGGTCGGGAGTTCGAGACCAGCCTGACCAACGTGGTGAAACTCCATCTCTACTAAAAATACAAAATTAGCCAGGTGTGGTGGCACATGCCTATACTCCCAGCTACTCAGGAGGCTGAGGCAGGAGAATCGCTTGAACCTGGGAGGTGGAGGTTGCGGTGAGCCAAAATCACGCCTCTGCACTCCAGCCTGGGCAATAAGATTGAAACTCCGTCTCAAAAAAAAAAGTTTTGAGTGTAGCAGAGTCCAGCCCGTGGCTGAGGCCACCTGAGACGGGGACAGGAGCTCTGGGAGGGAGGCTGGCTTTCCAAGGGTGGAGCTGGGTTGAAATGACTCTCCCTCTCCTCCCCACAGCTGTGAAGATGGGCAAATCGGGAAGGGGTGCAGTGGCCAGCGATGCCCTCAAGGACCCCGAGGTGTGCACAGATCCCATCCAGCTCACCACGTATGCCATGGGTGTCAACATCTACAAGGAAGGGCAGGATGTACCCCTGAAACCGAATGCTGAGTACCCCGAATGGTGAGCGGGCCAGGCTGTGTCATCCTGCACCAACTCTTCCTTCCTCCGCCCCAGGAGGACCCCTTCCCGGAGAGGCGGATCCCTCCTCCAGCCAGTGGCCTAATAGTGACACCTGCCCATCCTGGCTTCAGGGTAGGGGCTTCAGGGCTCTGCGCCTGGGTGGTCCCATCTGTAATGGGGGTGATGGGACCCATCCCTCCATCCGAGGGCTGTGAGGGATTCATGAGATTAGGACACTTGTCAAGTACCTAAAACAATGCTCATTTTGGCTGGGCGCGGTGGCCCATGCCTGTAATCCCAGCACTTTGGGAGGCTAAGGCAGGCAGATCACCTGAGGTCAGGAGTTTGAGACCAGCCTGACCAACATGGTGAAACCCCATCTCTACTAAAAATACAAAAATTAGCTGGGTGTGGTGGTGGGTGCCTGTAATCCCAGCTACTTGGGAGGCTGAGGCAGGAGAATTGCTTGAACCCTGGAGGCAGAGGTTGTGGTGAGCTGAGATTGCGCCATTGCACTCCATCCTGGGTGGCAAGAATGAAACTCCATCTCTAAATAAATAAATGCTCTTTTTTTCTTTAGCAAATAAAAAAAAAATTTTTTTTTTGAGATGGAGTCTCGCTCTGTGACCACCATGCGCCACCACGCCTGGCTGATTTTGTGTGTTTAGTAGAGACGGGGTTTCTCCCTGTTGCCCAGGCTGGTCTCCAACTGCTGACCTCAGGTGATCCACCCGCCTCGGCCTCCCAAAGTGCTGGGATTACGAGCATGAGCCACCATGCCCAGCCTGCAAACTGAGCACGGACTCCATACCAGGCCCTGTTCTGGGCTTCGGGGATGCGGAAGGAATCTAAACAGGCCCAAGTCTGCACCAGGCGGAGCCTGCTGGGGAGGCAGACAGGAAGCAGGGAATCAGGCAGCTGTGGTGGTGACACTCCTGGGAAGCGGGCAGGAGGATGAGTGACAGAGAGGGGGGCGTTCGGCTGCTCTAGTCTGAGGTCTGGGGAAGGAGACACAGAAGCCAAGACGTGTGAGTGGGTGGAAGGAGCTTTCCAGGCAGAGGGCCCGGCCCGTGCAAAGGCCCTGGGGCAGGACCATACCTGGGGTGCTGGAGGAACAGTGGGGAGGCCTGTGTGGCTGGAGCAGAGTGAGGAGCGGGAGAGAGGGAGGAGGTGAGGGCAGGGCCTGTGGGCTGCGGGGGGCTTCTGCTCTGGCCGCAAGCTCATCGGAAGGCGGGGGAGGATCAGGAAGGCTGAGCAAGTGGGGGCAGGTGGCATAGTGTGGGCTGCGCTGGGAGGCAGGACAGGGCTTGGTGCTGATGCGGTTGGGATGGGGTTGGCTCCCTGCAAGGCCAGGGACCCGCCCAGCCCAGGGTCGGGGAGGGACCACCCTGAGATCATCAGCCAAGCAGTGGGACTGGGACCCAGCCCTGTCGCCACCTCTGCCTGAGGTGCCCAGGATGCCAGGGAGCCCAGGGGGTTGCCGTGTAGCTCTGACTCCTGCCCGCGCCCTCATCAGGCTGTTTGAGATGAACGTGGGCCCCCCGAAGAAACTGGAGGAGCTGGACCCTGAGACCCGGGAGTACTGGCGGCTGCTGCGCAAACACAACATCTGGCGCCATAACCGGCTGAGCAAGAACAAGAAATTCTAGCACGGTCTGCCCTGACCCCCGACCCCCGACCCCCGACCCCGGCCCCAATCTCTGACCCCGGCCCCGGCCCCCGACCCCAACTCTGGATGCCCGACTCCGGCCCAGACCCTGGACCCTGGACCCCTGACCCCGGACCCTGGACCCCAGACTCCGACCCTGGACCCCTGACCCCGGCCCCAACTCCAGATGCCCGACTCCGGCCCGGACCCCAGACCCCCGACCCCAGACCCCGACCCTGGACCCCTGACCCTGGCCCCAACTCCAGATGCCTGACTCCGGCCCGGACCCTGGACCCCTGACCCTGAAATCCTGACCCCCGACCCTGGACCCCCCGACCCCCGACCCCTGACCCCAGACACCAGACCCCTGACCCCGGCCCCGGACACCAGACCCCTGACCCCGGCCCCAACTCTGGACACCCAACTCTGGCCTAGACCCCGGACCCCCGACCCTGGACCCCAGACCCAACTCCAGACGCCCAACCCCTGAACCCGGACCCCTGACCCCAGCCCCGACCCCCAACCCTGGTCCTGACCCCAGACCCCCGACCCCGGCCCCAACTCCAGACACCTGACCCCTGATCCCAGACCCCCGACCCCGACCCCAGACCTGGACCCTTGACCCCAGACCCCTGACCCTGGGCCCCCGACCCCAGACCCTCGACCCCAACCCCCAACCCCGGACCCCCGACCCCAGACCCCAACCCTGGACCCCTGACCCCGGACCCCTGACCCCAGACCCCTGACCCCAGATTCCCGGCCCAGACACCGGACCCCCGACCCCGGCCCCAACCCCCAACCCTGGTCCCGACCCCAGACCCCGGACCCTCAGCCCCGGCCCCAACCCTGGACCCCCGACCCCCAACCCCTGACCCCGGAAACCCGACCCTGGCCCCAGCCCGGGACCCCCAACCCTGACCTTGGCCCCAAGGACTTGCCATTTTCCCAGAGAACGTGGACTTTTGTGAGACAAAAGGCGGCTCCCCAGCCTGGGTTTCCCTGCGACCCCACAGCCGGGCTGGACCAGGGACGTGGAGGGCAATAAAGACCTCTCTGGGTAGACCCTGGTCCCCTTGGCTGTTGTCTGACGTCAGCCCCGCGGGAGTTGGGCCCCTCAGACCCCAGGGATCCCAGTTTCCACCCCAGCCAGTGGCTGGCTATCCGCAGGTCCCGTGTTCCTCCAGCCCTTGGTGGGCTTCTCTCCCCAACTCCTGGAATTCCGGACACCACCCACGAGGCCCCAGCTCTGAATCTCACGTTGAGGGGTGGAGGGGGGGTCCTAGCTAAGCCTCTCTTGGTTGCGAGGGACTCAAACCTAACTCAAGTCGTCAGAGTCAGTCAGTCAGAAAAGAAGAGGCTTTGTGAGCTTCAAGAATGGAGATGCCGGCCGGGTGCGGCGGCTCACGCCTGTCATCCCAGCACTTTGGGAGGCCGAGGTAGGCAGATCACGAGGTCGAGAGATCAAGACCATCCTGGCCCACACGGTGAAACCCTGTCTCTACTAAAAATAAAAATATTAGCTGGGTGTGGTGTCGCGCGCCTATAGTCCCAGCTACTCCCGAGGCTGAGGCAGGAGAATCGCTTGAACCCCGGAGGTGGAGATTAAAGTGAGCCCAGATGGCGCTGCTGCACTCCAGCCCAGGCAACAAAGAGAGCCTCAATCTCTTAAAAAAAAAAAAAAAAAAGAAAGGAGATGTGCCGAGGTAGGTATATGACTTCAGGCGTGGCTGGGTCCAGGTGTTTCCATATTCAGACATGTGGCTCTCTTTATCTCAGGGTCCTTGGACCCCCTAGGGGGTGGCACTCATGGGCAGGGTAGCCACAGGGCTCTTGGCCAATGTCCCCCACCAGCACAGCAAGTAGAATCAGAGGGAAGGGACCACCCCTTCCTTCCTGCCACAGTCACAGCATGACTATCCCCAGAGGCCAGGAGCCTGGGCCTTCCTTCCCCATCCCAAGCCCTCTTGTCCACTCCACTGGAGCCCAGGCCTCAACCTCCGGCCCCAGTCCACCCTCTGGAGTCTGCTTTCGGCACCCCCACCCTGACCCTCACCCTGACCCTGACCCACAGCCAGAGTGCGGACAGGACTTCCTACAGTCCCAGCTTCTGCCCTGCCCGGCTCTGATGAGGGACCAATGGGGTGGGATCCCGAGGGCTGGAGCCCACCAATTGGAGGCGGGGCGGGGGACACCTCCTTAGGGAGTGATAGGGCCTCTTGGTGGGGGTGGATCTCCTCATGGACCCCCGTCCTGAAGAACCCCGAGGATCAGGCCCTCCGCTCCGCCCTTGCTGTGGCAGCCCCACCCATTCCTAGGTGGGTGCCCTGGGGGCTATGGGCTGGGCTCACCCACCCTCCTGCTTCCTCTGTCCACAAGCCGGACGGGTAGGGCAGAGGCTCAAGGCTAATTCTGCCCTCCCAGGGAAACCCTGACGTCATCCTCTTAGGGGACTCTGGAGCGGATTACCGCGCGCACCTGCTGTCCCCGCAGGCCTCCCTGGAGAGGCGGGGGTGTGAGCGCGCCTTGTGTTGCACTCCCTGAAGGCGGTGCCAGCCCTGTTCCCACCCTCGTGCTTCCCCGAGGTTCTCAGGGTAAAAAAGTGGTAACAGCCACCGGCCCTGCCTGGTCTCCCCTGTCACCTCCTTCCTTCACCTCCTCACTCTGCGCCAGCCACACGGACCTCCCCTCCGTTCCTGCAATGCACCAGGTGTGGCCCTGCCCCAGGGCCTTTGCACGGGCTGCGCCTCTGCCCAGGTCCCTTTCCCCTAGACCTCCTCCCTCCCGCCCCCAGCCTCCACGTCAGCCTCCCCTCCTCCAGAACTCTCCAGTAAAACTGCAGCCCCGCCACACTCCCCGTCTGCCCTTCCTGTTTCTCTTTGTCCCCATCACTGATCACTGAAGTCTTATGTTTCAGGTTTGCTTTTTATTTATTTGATTTGAGTCAGGGTCTGGCTGGGTGGCCCGGGCTGGAGTGCAGTGGCATGATGACAGCTCACTGCAGCCTCGGCCTTCGGGGTTCAAGCCATCCTCCTGCCTCAGCTTCTAGGGTAGCTGGGATGACAGGTGTGCTCCACCCCACCCGGCAAATTTTACAAAGTGCCGTGGAGACAGGGTCTTGCCGTGTCACCCAGGCTGGTCTCCAACTCCTGGGCTCAAGCGATACTCCTGCCTCGGCCTCCTGAAGCACTGGGATTACAGGCATGAGCCACCGCACCTCGCCTGGTTTAGCTTTTAAAGAACACATCTTTCTTAATGCTGACTGCCGTGTCCCGAGTGACCAGTGCACAGTGACACTGGGTGGCGGTTGGGCATTGGGCCTCAGGACTGGTGTGAGGTGCCGCCTGGAGACGGGGTGCCCCAGTGACCTGGGAGCGATCTGGGAGCCTGGGCTGGAGGCGGGGAGGGTGGCCGCTGCAGCTCCTACCCTGGCCTGGGGGGCGGCCCTGGCCCAGCCTGTCCCATCCCCTGGCACCAGCCTCTCCTGCTGCCCTATGACCGGGTTGGACAGAGCAGATGCTGGCCGTGCCCCCGTGGGGCTGGGGGACACGCACGGGGCCTGGAGTCGGTGGGGACGTGAGGAGGAGGGGCTGACAATGGCGACACTGCCTCAGCCTCAGCCCACCTCTGCACGAGGGTCCCACCAGTCCCTGGCCCAGGACCCACCCTCCCTCCAGAACCTGCCTCAGGCCTCGGACGGTGGGGATAGGTCTGAAAGGCAGCTCCACCCACTCCTGGCCATGCAACCTCAGGGACCTGGCTTCCTGCCTGAGCCCCGCTTTCCCTCTCTGTAGAATGGGCTGACGGCCGTGCCCGAGGTCCAGGGCGGACTGGAGGGGGGCACTCGCACAGCGGGCACACGGCGAATGGTGGCCAGGCTCACCGGAGCTGCTATTTGTCATCTCCTGGGGATAGGGAGCCCTGGAGAGCGGGTATGTCTGCTGACAGGGATTAGGGGCAGGCAGAGAGATTTACACTCATGTCACAGAGTCATCGGCCCAGCCACCCACGCCTCGCAGCCCGGGAATCTCAGACGCGCCTATGCCCACTTGACAGACGGGGAGACTGAGGCCCCAGGAGGGGTGGAGGGCCCTGCCGCAGGCCTGGGAATGCTCAGAACACCTCCTGCCTGACACTCAGGGCCGGTCCACTGCCAGCAGGATGGGTGATGATGGGGTGGGGGACGGGGGATGGGGGCTGGGGACCCAGCAGGCTGTCTCTCTGGTCTCGCTCCCCAGTGACGGCCTGGTCTGACCATGGTTGCTCCGTGACCTCAGCCTAACCCAAGGCGTGGTGGCTGTCACCAGGGCACGTCCCCGGCTCTCGGGTGGGGCCGAGGAGGGGGCCTGGGAGGGCACGGGCTCAGGCTGGCGGCCAGGCCCTGTCCAGAGCCTGCGCATGCTCCTTCGCCAGCAGCCGCAGAGACGCCTCCTCCAGGGCGAAGCCGTCTGCGAAAGGGGGACCGAAGGCATGGGGCGAGAAGGACGCTTGCAGCCCCGGGCCGGGGCCCAGGAGGCGGGGCAGGCCTGGCACGGCCGGTGGTCCAGGGGCCAGCCAGGGCTCCAGGGGCAGGGGCATGGCCGGGGGGCGGGCGAACGGCAGCGCTGGGGCCTCGGGGAGTCTCGGGGCTGCCACGGCGCCTGAGCCCGACTCCAGCCGCTCCTGGCGGCGCCACTTGGCCCGGCGGTTCTGGAACCACACCTGCAGGGTGCCGGAGGGTGCCATGAGCCCAGTCCCCCCCGCCACTCCTTGGAGCCTCTCTGCACACCCCAGCCCCCGGGGTTCTGCCTCCAGTCTGACCCGACTGCCACCTGCACTTTCACTGTTCCACCCAAGACGACGAGCCTGAAAAGGATCCAGCCCCTCCAAAGCGTTCCCTAAGCCCAGGCTCCCCTGGAACTCCTCACTCCCCTCCCCGGTCTCCCGTGGCCCTCAGCAAGAAGCCTGAGCTGTCCAACTCGGCATTCGAGGTCTTCAAAAGCGCCGCTACCCGCACCATTCTCTGCCTCCTCCTTCACCCACCTCACACTCAGCTCAAGGGAAATGCCTCCAACTTAACCCCTCCACGTCTTTGCACACACTGTTTGGGATACCTAGAAAAACGCCGTTTCCTTCCCAGCTGGCACACTCCTACTCAAACGTGAAAACCTCAGCTCCCACACCCCCTCCTCCAGGAAGCCTTCCCAGCTTCTCTTCTGCTCGTGCACACCGGGAGGGTCAGGCTCTCGCTTCGCCTCCCTCCCCAGGTGGTGGGAGATGTTGGGGGGCTGCCCTCACCTGTACCCGCACCTCAGGCAGGTGCACCTTGGCCGCCAGCTCCTCGCGGCTGTACACGTCTGGGTAGTGGGAGGCCTCGAACGCCCGCTCCAGCTGGTGCAGCTGGTAGGTGGTGAAGGTGGTGCGGTTCCTCCGGTGCTTCTTCTTGGGGGCCTCCTCGCCGGGCCCCAGACCCCCACCCTCGGCCACCGGCCCCTCGCCTGGGCTCAGGAACATGGCTCCCACCTGGAGGGATGGCAGTGGGACAGATGGCGGGGAGGCGGCCGGGGGCACTGCCGGCAGGGAAAGGGCGGGGGAACCCCAGCCTTGCCTCCCGGCTCCGGGGAAATCTGCTCCCTCCACTGGGGCCGGCATGGGCTCTGCATCCCGGGCTGGCCTCCTGGGCTCGGGGGTCTCCCACGGGGCCTCTGTCCTCTTCCTTCTCTCTGCGTGTGTCACAGTCGCTGTTTTCTCTTCCCCTCTCTGTGACTGTCATGGCCTCTGTGTGTGTGTGGAGGGTGTGGGGGGGAGGTCAAGGATGCCCCACCCAGGAGGGCAGGATCTCTCCCTCATCCTAAGCCCTCCACCCTGGCGGGATCTCTGCCCCCACCACCTCCCACCCAGGCCCACCAGTGCCTGTCCGACACTCACCGCCCACGGCAGCCCCTCCGTGGATCTCCAAGGGGCACCTGCCCCGGCGGGCCCGGCGCCGCGTCTGCCGTGGCCTGGCCCTGCCAGCCCCCAGCCAGGTCGGGGTTGGGGGAGGGGGAGGATTAGCTCCAGGTGCTTAATTGACGCGGCCCCTCCCGCTCTGACCCGGGCTGTTCTGAGCCAGGAGGGAGGGCAGGTGGGCGGAGGGCTGGGGAGACCGTCAACCGGGCTCCACCGCCCCTCGCCATCCATGGGATGCCAAGGGCCCCTCCCTCTCTGGGCCTCAGTTTCCCTGGCTGTAAAACTGCCACAATAGGACCTACCCTGGGGGGTATTTCACTTTCTCAGAGCATTGCACAGGGATTGGCCTACAGGGAGCACTTCATGAATGCCCACTGTTCATATTGTGATCAGTCGGGGGCAGAAAAAGGGGGCTTAGGCCTCACAGATGTCAGAGGGGGTTGGGGAAGCTGAGTTCCCAGAGGCGAAGGCACTGCAGTTGGCTCCTCTGGACACAAGGGGCAGGGGCCCTTTTGGCTGGGTCTTGAGGTATGAATAGAAGTTCACCATTCACAGCTGGGCTGGGTGGCTCACACCTGTTATCCCAGCATTTTGGGAGGCTGAGGCGGGTGGATCACCTGAGGTCAAGAGTTTGAGACCGGCCTTGTCAACATGGCAAAACCCTGTCTACTAAAAATACAAAAATTAGCCAGCTGTGGTGGCGGGCACCTGTAATCCCAGCTACTTGGGAGGCTGAGGCAGGAGGATCGCTTGAACCTGGGAGAGGTGGAGGTTGCAGTGAGCCGAGACTGCACCACTGCACTACAGCCTGGGCAGAAGATTAAAAATCTATCTCAAAAAAAAAAAAAAGTTCACTATGCCAATAAGCATTTATTGAGCACTTACTGTGTACCAGGTACTGCTCACAGCAGTAGTGACCAAAACAGACAGACATCACGGAGCAGAGTTTCTAGCGGGGCAGACAGACAACCGTGTTAAAATGCAGAGCGTGTCCAGTGTCCACAAGCCTAGGGAGAAAACGCACAGGGGAGGGGCGTGTGGGGCAAGATGGGTTGCTATTTAGTTTAGGGTTTTGTTTTTTTTTTTTTGAGACAGAGTCTCGCTCTGTCCCCCAGGCTGGAATGCAATGGCGAGATCTCAGCTCACTGCAACATCCGCCTCTCAGGTTCCAGCGATTCTCCTGCCTCACCCTCCCGAGTAGCTAGGATTATAGGTGTGCGCCACCACGCCTGGCTAATTTTTGTATTTTTAGTACAGATGGGATTTCACCATATTGGCCAGGCTGGTCTCGAACTCCTGACCTCGTGATCCACCCGCCTTGGCCTCCCGAAATGCTGGGATTCCAGCTGTGAGCCACCACAGCTGGCCAGGTTGCTATGTTAAGGAGGGTGGTGGGCATGAAAGATGAGGCACAAAGCCGCAGGTTCTGGACACATTGGGTGTGACGTTCAGGGTGCTGGGGAGCCATGGGAGGCTGTGGAGCCGGGATACAGTGGCATCTTATACAAACATCAGTGAAGAGCAGCTGAGAAACCAGGGGCAGGTGCCAGGCAGGTGAGGCTGCAGGGCCCGGTCAGGGCAAGGGCCGGGGCGGTGGAGAGGACAGAAGGGAGTGGGGAGTGATTCCAGAGGAAGGAAGTTTGAGAGGGGCAGGGTGTGGGCGTTGGGGGGCAAGGGCGATACCCAGGCCCATTCTGGGCTGTGAGGTGGACTGTTTCAGAGGCGCAGGCCTCAGAGGTGGAGCAGGCTCCCCGGGAATCCCCAGAGACCAGGATCCCCTAAGTCCAAGGAGCCAGGAGGCTGGAGCTCAGGCTGGGGAGGGCCCTAGACACAGAGGAGGGGCCCTCCAGGGACAGCGGGAAGCGGAGATGAGGGGAGGCCTGATTTAGTGACACGGAGGACAGCGGGGAGGTGATTGTGGTGAAGTGAGGGGGAGACCCAGGCCTGCAGATGGACCCAGTGAAGTCGAGAGTGATCCTTCCAGAATGTTGGCACGTTGGTTTTGAAGAAAGAGACACACACAAAGAAAGAGACAGAGAAAGGCATCACACACACACACACACACACACACACACACACACACACACAGGAGAAATCAGGTACCCAGGCCCCCGAGGAGTCCGGGTCGGACCCCAGGGAGCAGGTGGCTTTGGCCCAGGACCGGCTGTGGCTGCCCCATCCCTGGAGCCAAGTTCAGGTGGGCAAGGTGCGGAGGGACACGGGTTCACGCCCGGGCCAGAGAGGCAGCTGCAGCTTCTGAGGCTCCTGATGCCTCCCCCGGCCTCAGTTTCCCATCAGCACGGTGGGCCCGCCAGGCTGTGTCCAGGGCGGAGCCAGGCCTGTGGCCGCTGCAAGGACAGGGCTGGGGGGAGGGGAGAGACGATTCCCCTGATCGTTTCATCACTGTAGAGCGCTACCAAGCTGCTTCAGGTCTCAGGCCCCAATTAACTAATTGGCCAGGTGGGTTAAGAGGCCGCAGGAAGGATTCGGCATGAGGCGCAGGGGGCTTTGGGCGACTTAGCCGGATAGGCAGAAGCCGCAGACGCTGTGTCAGCTTAGAGGGCCGGATTAGGAGCGTGGGCCGGGCGGGCAGGGCCACAGGGACAGGTGGTTCCCAGCCTCGGATTAACCAGGGGCCAGGCCACTCCCGGCCCTTCCAACCTCCACCCTTCAATGTTCCCCCAGAAAGAACCACTAACCTGCTTCAGGTGCTGCTGGGGGAAGTGAGGCCGGAGGGTGTGCAGGGCTTTAAGGGGCCACACAGGGGGTCGGCGTGACCTTGGGACATTTCTGTCTCAGCTCAGGCTCTGCTTGGGCAGGATGGGAGTCCGGCGTGGGAGTCCTGGGGTGGGGGCTGTGCCCAGCCTGGCCAGAGACCCCTCTCTGTGTATCCTCAAAGGCTGGCTCCGTGGGAAACTCAGCTGAGAACACGTGTTGGACCATCCCAGCAATAATGGAGTGCCAGCTGTATGCCTGCCTTCCAGGTGCCCCTCTCTTCACTGCCGTGGGTGCCCGGGACCCTCACGCCCCTCTGGGAAAAGGTGCCTGTTGGCTGGAGGAGGCTGCTAAGGCCCAGAGAGGCAAAAAGCCCGTGTCTGCCAGGACTTTTCTGGTTTTAGCACTGAAGTCTCACAGCCTGGACCAGCCCTTAGCCCTGAGCAATCCAGGGCGGTCACTCCAGGGCCAGCGTCACACAGCTGGGGGGCGAGGCAGGATTGAACCCGTGTGTGCAAACTCAAAACCTCAGCCCACTGTGCCATAGTGGACAGGAGGGCCAGTGTGTCCCCGCGAATCTGTCCCTCAGCGTCACTGGCTCAGCCAGCTAGGTCCCTGGACATTTGGCCTTTGTTCAAGGACAGTGTCACCTGAGAGCTGTCACTGCCGAAGCTGTGGTGAGGCTCAGGGCCCAGAGGGCCAGCACACACTCAGCCTGAGACAGAGGCTGGGGCGCCTGTGCTGCCAAGCCCCCGGGCCAGCTTCTCGGCCAGCTTGTGGAAGGGTGGCCAGCGGGTAAGCTCTGCCTCCTGGCAGCTGCTCACGGGGACATGCGTGGGGCCTGGACAGCCTTTGGGGGGCTCCATGCGGTACCTTCTCCACAGCCCCTGCCACCTCCTTCAGCCTGGGTTTGTGTCGGGGAGGGGTGGATGGATGCATGCATGGATAGTGGGTAGGGACACAGATGGATGGATCAGTGGTAAGTGGATGGAGGGACGGATGAATGAGTGAGTGGATCAATGGACCAGTGGACGGAGAGATGGATGAATAGAGAACTGGATGGGTGGATGGATGACATGGGGATGGGTGGGGAGATGGCTAGATAAGTGGATGGGTTGGTGGATGGTTGGATGGATGGTGGATGGATGGGTGGATGGATGGATGGGTGGATCAGGAGATGAGGAGTGGATGGATGGATGGATGGACAGATGGATGATTAGGTGGATGGGTGGATGGATGAGTGGATAGTAGGTGAATGGATGGGTAGACGAGTGAGTGGATAGGTTAGATGTGTGGGTGGATGGACACATGGGTAGATGGATGGATGCATGGATGGGTGGATGGTGGGTGTATGATTGGTGCGTGGATGAGTAGGTGGATGGGTAGACACATGGGTGGATGGGTGAATAGGTGGGTGCACAGGTGGATGGGTGGATTGGTGGATGGATGGATGGATGGATGGGTGGACACACAGGTGGATGGGTAGATGGATGGGTGGATGATGGGTGTGTGGGTGGATGGATGGATGGGTGGATGAATGAATGGACAGGTAGGTGTGTGGGTGGGTGGATGGATGGGTGGGTGGGTGGATGTGTGGGTAGGTGGACGGACATATGGGCAGATGAACAGGTGGGTGCATGGGTGAATGGATGATTGGGAGGATGGATGAATGAGTGGATGGCAGGTGGACGATGTGTAGGTGGATGGACAGGTGGGGATTGTGGGTGGGTGGATAGGTGATGGCGGGTAGATGCTGGGATCAGTGGATGGTGGGAGGACAGATGGGAGGGCAGATGGGTGAGACTTTCATGAGGGGTTCAGGCTGGCATGAAAGCAGCAAAAGTGAGGGGATGCAGGGTGGGGGGTGGCTGGAACGGGAAGAGGGGAGTGAAACCAGCGCTGTGGACCTGAACAGGCCCAGGTTCAAATCCAGGCTCTACCATGTCTCCCTAGGGCAACCCAGTGAGAGCAACCTGCCCTCTCTGGGCCTCAGCGTCCTCGTCTGTGAAATGGGTGTAATCTTGGCATTCTCCTCCGGTGGCATTTTTGGGATTTCACCTGATACCATTCGACATGGTACCTCGCCATGAAGAGGGAGGCAGGAGGAGGAGGAGGGTGGCCTCCCCAGGCCATCCCCAAACAGGGCTGCTGCCACACACGCAGACCCTCCCGGGGGTCCCATCATGGGGGCTACCATGGGGATGTGGGGGGCTGGGGCCTGAGAAAGGGATGTGGTGGGAAGGGAGAGTTGGACCTTGAGGGCTCTGGGCAGCCTCAAAAGATCCTTTAAGCCTGGGACGCCATGGGTCGGGACGGGGTCCCCGCCACTGAATACCACGTCCCCTGGGGAACTGCAGTGGGGAACCCATGGGCAATGGCAAGTGGGTCCTCTGCCCGGAACTCCCCAGGGAACCATGTCCCCACAGTGGCCAGTGGGCAGGTCCAGCTGGGCAGATCCTCCATGGGCAGAGGTGGGGAAGGGAGACAGACGCCTGGAAGCAGAAGGCAGGGCCTTGGGCCCAGTGGGTGCCCAAGACTCGGCCAAGGATCAGTGGGGTCCCAATGAATTGGTCCCATCAGGTGGGCTGCAGTGAGTTCCACAGAGAAGGGAAGTGAGCGCTGGGGCTGGGCATCCAGGGGTGGACCTTTACGGGAGGACCCAGGATGCCTGGCGCCTGGGGGTGTCAGAGAGCAGATCGCCAAGGGTGGCCCCCTGGGAAGAGGGCATGGGGACACAGAGAGACACAGGCGCCCAAAGTCCTTGGAATCCATCTTTATCGGGGCGATCATCCTTCGCTTTTGCAGGTCTGGAGTGTCCACGGGCCGCCCAGAGCCCCCTAGGCGGGCCAGCCCCTGCTGTGGGCACCAGGAGGACGCCTTGCTGGCCTGGACCCTCCTTGGGCCTGGCCGGTGCTCCCACGCCGCACTCCCCACTCTCTCGGTCCTCTGGGGCCAGGGGCCCTGCTGGGTGGGGTCAGGGCTCCTGGCTTCGGGGCGAGGTGGAGCCGTCGGCGTCCTGCCCTGAGACGGAGGCCGGGGCGCCTGTGCTGCGCAGCTCCCGGCCCAGCTTCTCAGCCAGCTTGCGGAAGGGCGGCCGTCGGGTGGGCTCCGCCTCCCAGCAGCTGCTCATGAGGACGTGCACGGGGCCTGGACAGCCCTCGGGGGGTTCCATGCGGTACCCCTTCTCCACGGCCTCTGACACCTCCTTCAGTGACTGCGGACGGCAGGTGTGGGCAGGGGTCAGGGCCACGGTCCCAGGACCTGCCCGGAACCCAGTGCCTCCTTGGGGACCCCGCTCACCATTTTAGGGTATGGAGCCCGTCCATAGGAGAAGACCTCCCAGAGCAGCACCCCGAAACTCCAGACATCCGACTTGCTGGTGAACTTCTGTGGGGCCCAAGATGGGAGTGAGGAGGGGCCTCCTCAAGGCTTCTGCTCCAGCCCCTGCTTCCTCCAGGAAGCCCTCCTTGATTGACCACTCTCTCTGGTCTGTACCTCATTGATTCCTCCCCCAACGCCGCCCACAGCTGAGTCCAGCTCAGCCTCAGTGCAGGAAGGAAGCCTGGTTATTCCTCCCCCCAGTCCTGAGCCCACACCTGTTTCAGAACTGGAGAAACTGAGGCCCAGAGGGGGCTACAAGGAAGAATTGCGGGCTGAGAGCTTCCTGGGGAGGCAGAGCCATTGCTCTTGAAGGTTCCCAGGGGCCAAGTGACATACCCAGGGTCACACAGCAGAGCTGGGGGGACAGGTCTCCTCAGACCCCAAAGCCCCAGGGGTTGGGTGAAGGGGGGCTCACCCCGTGTTTGAGAGCCTCGGGCGCCGTCCACTTGACGGGCAGCCGGCTCGAGTCCAGCCCCTTCCGCTCTGCTTTGGCTAGGCCAAAGTCGCTGACCTTGGCCACCAGGTCCTCGGAGACCAGGATGTTGCGGGCGGCCAGGTCACGGTGCACCAGCTTCTTGCTCTCGAGGTACTCCATGCCCTCGGCCACGTGCCTGGGGGCAGCGGGAGAGCGGGGGCTCAGGTGCCAGGACGCCTGCATTCAGGGCTCAGAAAATTCTGGGTGCTCGGGCCACAAACTCACAAAGCCTCCCTGCCCTGTGCCTCAGTGTCCCCTTGATGGATCTTGGGGTCTGTCCCTGACCACCCCCACGCCCCCAGCACCCCGAGAGCCCCGCTCACAGAGAAAACTGCAGGAGCTGGGCGGTGTTCACGAGGGCTCGGCCGCGGGTCCGCAGAAAGTTCACCAGGTTGCCCTGTTGGGTGGGGTGGGAGACGGCTGGGGGGTGTCGGGACTGCCCGGCCGCGTGTGCCCCCCTCCCTGTCTGCGCCCTGCCACACCTTGCTCACGTGCTCCATGACGATGTACAGCCCCTGGTGC
Organism: Cacajao melanocephalus; assembly: GCA_963573385.1. Classification (NCBI taxonomy): domain Eukaryota; kingdom Metazoa; phylum Chordata; class Mammalia; order Primates; family Pitheciidae; genus Cacajao; species Cacajao melanocephalus. Next base: position 28,976 of record CAUYLG010012856.1, on the reverse strand, counting down.
AGGATCACGCCCAGGAGACGCACCAGGTTCTTGTGCTGCATCTTCCTGGGGGCGGTGGGGTGGGCGTGAGGGCGGGGCTGGGAGCCCCCATCCCAGGGTCCCCAACCCCCACCCCAGGACTCACGTCATGACGGCCGTCTCATCCAGGAAGGCTTGGGCCGTCACGTCACACTTGATGTTCTTCACGGCCACCTTCTGCCCCAGATACTCACCCTGCAGGACGGCTGGGGGGTGGGGGTGGGGAACGGGGCGAGATCAGGACCCCCAATAGAAACAGGGACAGAGAGACAGGCGGCTGGGCCCACTCACACCGATGCCTGTGTAACATTCACACAGCTGTGAGTCCTCAGACCTTGAAATGCAGTCCCCACGCTCCCAATCCTCCCAGCTCTCACAAGCTCCTGGAGACCCAAGATCAAAGAGAACCCTCTGGCCCGGTGCGGTGGCTCACATCTGTAATCCCAGCACGTTGAGAGACCCAGGCAGGTGTATCACCTGAGGTCAGGAATTCGGGACCAGCCTGATCAACATGGAGAAACTCCGTCTCTACTAAAAATACAAATTAGCCAGGCATGGTGACACATGCCTGTAATCCCAGCTACTCTGGTGGCTGAGGCAGAAGAATCGCTTGAACCCAGGAGGTGGAGGTTGCAGTGAACCCAGATCACGCCATTGCACTCCAGCCTGGGCCACAAGAACAAAATTCCATCTCAAAAATAAAAGAGAACCATCTAAGCCAGGGATCTGTGAACTTCTACCTCCCGGGGGCCAAATCTACCGTGTCACCTCTTCTGGCAAGGCTCTTGAGCTCAAAATGTTTTTTGCATTTTTATTTTTAAAATATTGACTGATTAAGACAGAGTCTCAGGCTCTCACCCGTGTGGCGTGCAGTGGCGTGATCACAGCTCACTGCAGCTTCAAATTCCTGAGCTCAAGGGATCCTCCCATCCCAGCCTCCTGCGTAGCTAGGACTACAGGCATGCTCCACCATGCCTGGCTAATTTTTTTTTTTTTTTTGTAGAGATGGAGGGGTCTTGCTACATTGCCCAGGCTGGACCTGAACTCCTGAGCTCAAGGGATCCCCCTTCCCCGACCTCCCAGAGTGCTGGGATTTCAGGCATGAGCCACCGTACCTGGCTGGTTTTTGCATTTTTAAATGATTGGAAAAACAAATCAAAAGATAAGTACTGTTTCAGGATATGTGAGGATTATATGAAATTCAAATTTCTGGGCCATCGTTTTCATGTCCACGCCCATAGGTTCACATATCGTCTGTGGTTGCTTTCACTCCACAAGGGCAGGCTTGAGTAGTTGTGACAGGAACTACCCGACCCACAAAGGAGAAAGTATTTACAATCTGGCCTTTTACAGAGAGTCTGCCGACCCCTGATTGAAACCCCAGAGCCTTCCAGAATAATTTCAGGGAATGGTGTTCCAAACAGAGGGGCTGACTCTACAAGGGCCTGGAAGTGTGACGAGCTCACTACCATCGACTGGGTGCCTGCTTGAGTTAATTTACTCCTCATGACAGCTGCCGTTACCCCCGGTTGCAGAGGGGGAAACTGAGGCTCAGGCGATTTGCGTGTCCTCAGGTGCACAGCTAGTAGGTGGTTAAGTATGGTTTGAATTCAGCTCTGTGACTCCAAAGCCTCAATAGGCACCCTCCACCGTTCTTCAGCACCCCCAACCCAGTCTGCCCACTCACCTCCAAACTCTCCCTCTCCGATCTGCGCTCCCAACGTCAAATGCTGCAGGTTCAGCAACCAGCCCGCTGTGGAGTGAAGACCCAGTCACGGGGGTAATGGGCCCCCCAAACCCTCCCACTAGAGGTTCTACTTGGTGAGACTAGGTGATGTCTCTTACAGTGCTGCAGCTGTGGATACACATGTGATTGGCTGCTGGGCCTGGCAATGTCCCTGGGACAGATCAGAGACACCCCACTCCTGGTACCAATTATTGTTGCAAGCAACAGAATTATCTGAGGTTGACCTGAGCAAAAAGGAGCTTGCAGGAGGGACAGTGGGGTGAATGGTCAAAGCTGGGGGCCTGGCTGAGGCCCTCAGACGTCACACTTGCCTTCCAGGAACTCCCTGTCAGGCCCAGGGGGCAGTGCCAGGAAACATTTCAGGTCTCAGAGATAAGAGCTGCCCTTTTCTCTTTGGCTACCTGGAGACCTCTTGTCCCTCTAAATACCTTCTGGGCTCTTCCCTACATAGTTCTTTACCTCTGACCACCCAGAAACACACACAGGGCAAAAGAATAAACAAATTAAATAAAAACTCATAAAGGTTCCAAAATATTCCAGGGGTCTGGCCTCCCTGACCGTTCTCCCAAGCACTCCTGTGTTGGCCCCACCACTGTCCTCTGGTTGGTTCTGCAGGCCTCCCCCTCTCCCTCCAGAAAGTGCCCCCTCCAAATGCGAAGCTCTTCAGGGATCATTGGTCAGGGTGATGTTAATCTCCACCTGGGTGCCATCCCTGATGGGTACAGATTTCCCCAGGAGAGACATACTTCCAAGGAGACAGACATGGGGTGGGAGGAGGCATTTGCTTTTGACCTTAAATATGGAGGATTTCACTACTGGGGGCTGGAAAAGCATTTCAGGTGAAGGGAACAGAATAAACAATGGCTCAGAGGCATGAAGGAAATAACGATGATCACAGTTGACTTGGGAGAGGTGGATGCCTGGAGGAAGGGCTTTGCAGATGAGGCTGGAAGGGTGGCTCAGGCCATGCGGGTAGGTTCTGGAAGGTAGTAGAGCTGTGGGCCTCTCTCCCCGGAGGCACGATTTCATGATAGAAAGATAACCTTGGGGCTGCACTCAAGGCCTGGGCTGGAAGGGGGACTTGCCCCCTGGGAAAGAGGTGGTCTAATAAGAGGGGCTGAGGCTGGGCTGTAGGGGCGGGGGGGGAGCAGATTCACCAGGTGTTAGGAACCTGGCCAAAGAGGGAATGCTAGAGGGGGAGGCGGGTGGAGGTTCGGGGCCAGGTTTCTGGCTCAGATGATATAGTGGATGATGGTGACAGAGATGAGCAGCAAAGGTGGGGGCCTAGTGAATAAAGGACTGATCAGTGTCTGTGGGCACCCCCAAGGCAGCACAGGTCTTCTATCCCATAGCTGTGCATGAGGACAGGCTTGGGTGATCTGGCCTTAGAGGCCCAGGGCCCCAGGGTCCTTCCTCCTGGGCTGCGCTAACGGGGGCGGGGAAGGAGGTGTGCCCTCCCAGGCGTCCCGTACCCCTGGCCAGCTCCTCCTCGGCCGACTTGGTCCCGTGCTTCCGCTTTGGCCTCACCAGCTTGGTGCAGATAGCGCCCTTGTCCTTGGTGTAATGCTGCAGGATATGGGGGTGGCCATGAGCCCCGCCCCAGGGCAGGGAACCCCCGCGTCCCGTCCTTTTCCCTGGTGGGCCCTGGGTGGGGTGGGCGAGACCAGGGAGGAGAAGAGAGGCTGGTTTCCATCGGAATGGGAAAAGAGGTAGGCCAAAAGGAACGGAGGTCCTTTGGATTGGTGTCAACTTGGGGAATCCTGGGGGTCCCCAAAGAAGTCATCCCAGACCCTGGAGGTAGAACCAGGCTGACTCAGGTCCCCTGTAGGACGGGCAGTCCTTAGGGATCAGCCCCCTCATTTCTGCATTAGGGAGGATCCTAGCGTGCGGGTCCCCCTGTTTGCCCATCTGAGATGGAGTGGGGGTCTGGGGGGCCCAGGGAATACCCCCTTCATCTCCATATTGGAGCAGCACAGAGCTCAGGGGGTCCCGGGTGGTCAGCACAGGAGGTAGGGATGGTGTCTGCCCAGCTGCTGGGGAGGGGATGGGGCTGTGGAGGTCAGGTGACCAGCCCCTCCATCTCTACACAGGAGAGTCTCGGGGGTCCCGGGGCTACCCCCATGCAGGGAGGGGGTGGGGCCTCCGGGTGGCAGCACCTCCACCATGTCCATGAGGTTGCAGAAGAACACGGCCTCGTCGATGGTGAGGTGCCCGTCGCGGTGCAGCACGCGGTAGTGGATGACGTCGCGGCCGAAGCTCACGCACAGGACGTAGTCGCCGGGGTGGCGCGCGGACTCGCGCACCAGGAACAGCCCGTCCTCGGGCGGCTGCAGCTGCTGGACCGCCTCCTGGCCGGAGATCTTCCCGTGGAACCACCTGTGGCCACGGAAGGGGTGGGTCAGGCCGGGCTGTGGACAGGGCAGGGGGTCGCCTCCTGCCCCCCACCCCAGGCCCCCGTCCCACCCACTCACGGCATGAGACTGAGCTTGGGGTCCGCGGAGAGGGCCTCCCGCTCCCGCAGCGCCCCGGCCGCCAGCAGCCCCTCTTGCCCGCTGGTGTGGTGCTTGGCGCGGTACCAGCTCTTGTTCTGCCAGGGAGGAAGCACAGGGTTGGTGTGGCGGGTGGGGTGGGGGTCCTGGGGGAGCCCCCCATCCCCAAGCACCCATGCCCACCGCCTGCCGCTCACCTCGCAGGCCTCCAGGATGGTGACCACGTCGCCCTTGCGGAAGGCCAGCTCCCCCGGCTTGGGGCGGGTGTGCTCGCATTTGGTGATACACTGGGTGCCCGGGGCCCAGCGCCTCTGCAGAGGGGGCCGGGAGGAGGGGAGGGGAGACATCACGGAGATGTGGGGATCAGAGGCACAGGAGGCGAGAGAGGAGAGGAGGGAGAAAGGCATGGAGATTGGGAAAGAGCAGAGAGGCAGAGAAAACAGAGGCAGACACCGGGGTAGGAGGGAGATGGGGAAAGCGAGGCTCACAGAGAGAAACTGTAGAGTCACAAACAGAGGTGGGGCGCGGCGGCTCACACCTGTAATCCCAGCTCTTTGGGAGGCCGAGACAGGTGGATCACCTGAGGTCAGGAGTTTGAGACCAGCCTGGCCAACATGGAGAAACCCTGTCTCTACTAAAAATACAAAAAAATTAGCTGAGCGTTCTGGCGGTTGCCTGTAATCCCAGCTACTTGGGAGGCTGAGGCAAGAGAACTGCTTAAACCCAGGAATTGGAGGTTGCAGTGAGCCGAGATTGCCACATTGCACTTCAGCCTGGGCGACAGAGTGGGACTCCATCTCAAAAAAAAAAAAGAAAAGAAAAAGAGTCACAAACAGAGGGGACCTGGGACAGAAGGTCAGGATGCCAAGGTGACTGAGAAAGACCAGGCAGAGTCCAGCAAGGGGGATGGGGGCAGAGAGGACAGCCCCCCAGGAAGGGTATGGACTGAGTTGAAGAAGGACCAGGGGCAGAGAAACTGGCTGGACACACTCACCGTTGGCATCCTGGCTGAGACGGGTGGAGGGTGCCAGGCTCGGAGGAAGCAGGGGCTCACCTGGGGAAGGGGCAGAGTCCAGATGGGAGGGAGCTGGGCAGGGACCCAGGGTCCAGTTCCTACCACTTCCTCCCCAGGACGGCCAGGGGGGCAGAGAGAGACCCCAGAGGCATCCCGGGTGGGACCCAGAGCTGGCTCCCCTAGCCCCTTCTGGAAGGTGATCTTTACCCGGGGAAGTTCCTTAGCAGAATCACAGCCATGAAATGCCCGCCAGGAAACCAGGGAGCCTCGCCCCGCCATCGCCCCCAGAGGGAAACTGAGGCAGGAGAGAGGCGCACTGAGCAAGTGGCCACAGTTGGGGGCGCTGGGAATCGCCTGCCACAGGCTGGGTGGCTGGCACAGGAGGCAGGGAGCTGGGTGCCACTGGATCGAGCCTGGTTCTTCCTCTTTTCTGATAAGTAGGCAGAGGCAGGGTGGGGAGATAGGGATGAGTCAAGGTCATTCCCAAGAATCTCTGACCCTGGGGTGGAGCTGGGGCCAGGGGCGGGTCCTGCAGCCCTGCTGGGCTCCTCTGGCCACCGGCTGAGCCTCTCTGATCCGCCCCCCAAACCCAGGACAGACACACAACGTCGCTCATTGCTGCAGGAATCGGGGACCCTCCCTGCCTCCCTCATCTCCCCAACTGCTGGTCGATGGGAAGTGGGGGGTTTTGGGGGTGAGTCTCAGCCCCTCCAATATGTGCCTCCCCTGAAATCCTCCAGTCCCACGTGTACTCACACGCATACGGATGCATGTACACGCACAGAAACACACGGGGCTCGGACGCAGGTGCGCGCAGACAGGCAAAGAACCACGTCTACCTGGAAACAGGTGTGTGCACACGTCCCCGCGCGTCCGCGCGCTCAGGCGCTCCACACCCGGGAACGTGCGCACCTGTCCCCAGCTCCTGGCACGCACACACACAGCCACCCCACACTGCAACACCTGGGCGCCAGCGCCGGGCCACCCAGGCACGCAGGGCGCCACGCAGGGCCGCGCACACGCATCTCGGCCACACACGCGCACAGCCCTCCACGTGGACGCGCGGGTACACACGCCCGGGGCTCGCAGCCGCGCACACCCGCACCCGGGAACCCCCCGCCACCGCCACCCCGGGTCCGATCGCCTCGGAGCACCCTCCGCCCCAGCCGCGCACCCGCCAAGCGCCCGGGACGCGCACACTCGCGCGCACACCGGCCGTTCCTGCGCACGTCCCGGGCCCACCCCCGCCCCGAGCTCTGGGGGTTCCCCCATCCCGGCCTCGCAGTCTCCCCACCTCTCCCCGCGGACACGCTCACCTGCTCAGGGGGCGCCCCCGGGCCGCGCCCCGCGCCCGCCCCCAGGAGGGCCTCCGCGAGCCGGCTGCGCACCCCGAGGCGGTCCCGGCTGCACAACTTGGAGCGAGTTGCTCCGTTTCCTCATTTTGGGGGCGAAGGAGGGTCGGGGAGTGGGGGTAAGCGGGAGGCGCCGCGGCCTGGGAGGCCCCCGCGGGTCCTAGCGCCGGCCGCACTGCGGTCTGCTCCGCGCGCCGCCGCCGCCGCCGGCCCCGCCCCGCCCCGCCCCCGCGGCCCCCGCCGCCTCTCGAGCGCCCCGGGCGGGGTCCCGGGGCGCACGCGGGCTCCACGCCTGGCGCTAACCTGGCTCCGTCCGGCGTGCACCCCCCCGCCACCCACCCTGGGAAGCGGGGTTCTTGGAGCGGGGGGTGGGGGGGGGCCAGGGGTGAGGGAGAGTGAGCTGCCCGTCCGGGGAGGTAAGCAAGGCGCCCAGCCCGGACACCCAGAGGACCTTTCGCACTCTGCAATTTCAACTCCCTCCGTGCCGCCCATTTTAGCACCCAGCGCCTCAGAGACCTATTTGTGGTTGACCAAAAAAGAGCCCCCCAAAATGTCAGCCACTATGGAAATCATTATCATCATCATCAACATTAAGGGGAAATTGGGGTAACACAAAGCATCCTCGGGAACTGCAGTCATCCCGAAGCAAACTTCTTAGACCAGCCCTCCTTGGAGGGTTAAAGGGGGTTCTGGGAGTTGGGGGTTCCTGGCTCTGCCCAGAGGGAGGAGCTACCCATTCTCCAGCCGGGACTGCCTCCTCCATAGGGAGGGTGGGGGCCCCACCCGTTTCCGCCTCACGGAAGAGTTTGAGCTCACGTGGTCTTGGTGGACAACCCTGCCCCTAGCAATGGCTTTGTGGTTCCGGTGACCAAACCACCCAATCCACTTTCACCCAATGCAGGTCCTTATCTTTTTTTTTTTTTACTTTTTTGAGACAGGGACTCCCTCTGTCCCTGTCCCTCAGGCTGGAGTGCAGTGGCATGATCATAGCTAATTACAGCCTTGACCACCTGGGCTCAAGCCAGCCTCCTGCCTCAGCCTCAGAGTAGCTGGGACTCCAGGGTAAATTTTTTTTTTTCCAACTTTTTGTAGACATGAAGTTTCACTTTGTTGCCCAGGCTGGTGTTGGACACCTGGGATCAAGCGATCCTCCCACCTCGGCCTCCCAAAGGCTGGGATGACAGGCGTGAGTCACCACGCCTAGCACCTTATCTCCTTTCTAAGAGATGAGTCCTCTAAAACAAAGATGAAGCTCATCTCAGGAGGGCAATGAACCAAGGTGGCCAGGTGGCCTGCGCCCATATTTAATCTTCTGTTACCCAAAAGGCTGTGTCTCGACTTGGAGGCGTCACATGATTTTGGGGGGAGCAGAGACCCAGATACAAGAGAATTACAGAACAGCTGTATTAAGGAACTTAGGCAGCAGAGTAGGCAACTATATTATTATTATTAGAGATGGGGTCTCTCTGTGTTGCCCAGGCTGGCCTCAAACTCCTGGGCTCAAGCAATCTCCTGCTAAGCTTCCCCTTTGCTGGGACTACAGGTGCACACCACAGTGCCTGGCTAAACCACACTATTATATATTATGTTATATTACATTATATGTATTTATTTTATTTTATTTTTTTTAAGATGGGGTTTCACCATGATGGCCAGGCTGGTCTTGAACTCCTGACCTCAGGTGATCCACCCACCTTGGCCTCCCAAAGTGCTGGGATTACAGGCATGAGCCACCGTGCCTGGCCAATATGTATTTTATCATACACCCGGATCATCCGGGATGCTCTCTCATCTCAATAGCAACAATTTAATCCCATCTACAGGCTGGGCCTAGTGGCTCACGCCTGTAATCCCAGAACTTTGGGAAGCCGAGGCAGGCAGATCACCTGAGGTCAGGAGCTCGAGACCGGCCTGGCCAACATGGTAAAACCTGTCTCTACTGAAAATACAAAAATTAGCCGGGCGTGGTGGCAGGTGCCTGTAATCTCAGCTACTCTGGAGGCTGAGGCAGGAGAATGGCTTGAACCTGGGTGGCAGAGGTTGCAGTGAGCCGAGATCACACCTCTGTACTCCAGCCTGGGAGACAGAGAGCGATTCTGTTTCAGGAAAAAAAAAAAGGGAGAGAGAGAGAAAATCTCCAGTTGTCAGAAACAACCTCACCACCGCCAGCATGCTGCCGTTCAATAAAGAGTCACCACAAGCAAATCCAAGGGGAAAGTTCTAGAAGGAGACTCGCCCGCTGACAGCAGGGTTATCCCAGGGATACGAGGGCAGGTGAGGGTGGGAGGGGACAGCTTTGCTTTTTGTTTTATTTATTTTTAAAAAATAGAGATGGGGTCTGGCTACGCTGCCCAGGCTGGTCTCAAACTCCTGCACTTAAACGTTCCTCCTACCTCGGCCTCCCAAAGTGCTGGAATTACAGGTGTGAGCCACTGCACGATCTCAGCTCACTGCAACCTCTGCCTCCCAGTTTCAAGCAATTCTCCTGTCTCAGCCTCCTGAGTAGCTGAGATTACAGGTGCACGGCATTGCACCCAGCTAATATTTGTACTTTTAGTAGAAACGGGGTTTCACCATATTGTTCGGGCTGGTCTCAAACTCCTGACCTCAGATGATCCCACCTTGCCTCCTAAAGTGCTGGGATTATAGGTGTGAGCGACGGTGCCTGGTCTACCAGCCTCAACTTTCTTTCATGGAGTTGTAATTTACTATTAGAAGATCTTTGGGGGACTGGGTGCAGTGTTCACGCCTATAATCCCAGCACTTTGGGAGGCCGAGGGGGGCAGATCACCTGAGGTCCAGAGTTCAAGACCAGCCTGACCAACATGGAGAAACCCAGCCTCTACTAAAAATACAAAAATTAGGCCGGGTGCGGTGGCTCACGCCTGTAATCCTAGCACTTTGGGAGGCCGAGGTGGGTGGATCACCTGAGGTCAGGAGTTCAAGACCAGCCTGGCCATCATGGTGAAACCCCATCTTTCTTTAAAAAAAAAAATAAATAAATAAATAAAAATAAATAAAAATAAAAATAAATACAAAAATTAGCCGGGCATGGTGGCAGGTGCCTGTAATTCCAGCTATTCAGGAGGCTGAGGCAGGAGAATCGCTTGAACCCGGGAGGTGGAGGTTGTGGTGAGCCGAGATCACGCCACTGCACTCCAGCCTGGGCGACAAGAGCGAGACTCCATCTCAAAAAAAAAAAAAAGATCTTTGAGGAGGATGCCCCTGTGTCTATGATTTTAGCACCCACAGCTTTATGGATTTGGCTGTGGGATAGTCTAGGGTGTTACTCCCCGGAAGGGGCTGGGGACCCTGCAGCTGTCCATCTGTCACGGTCACTGCAGGCCCACCATATATGACAAACCACCGTCACTTGCCTGAACTAGAAGCCTTACGTCAAAATATCTGCAGCGGAAAACCCAGCCGCCTAATTTGTTTCTCACCAGAAGCTGCTGCTGACCACAGGTCCCTCGCCGAGGTCCGCCTTCTCTTCGTGCAGCAGGGAAATGTCCCGGCATGAGAGGGACGTTTAAGAAACTCTAGCACCCACAGAGACTCTCCCCTCTTCCTCTCTCTGCAAATGAATGATATTTAGTGTCAGTCCTCCCAGGCAGCCCCAGGGCTCCTGGTGGGAGGCCTCACCCCAGAAGAGATAATAAGAGGAACCAGTTGTATTGAGTCCAGACGAGGGTGGACTTCAGGAGCTCGTATCGGGTTCCCAAATCGCCAAGGGCTGGCCTAGGGTGCAGGGAGCTCCCCAGCACTGGGTGGAGACATACACATTGTGCCTGACTCTAGGGGGACAGATTTGAGCCTGTGGTTTCTTTGAATCCACAGAGCCACAGAAGGGGTAGCCTCAGGAGGGGTGAGCCCCCTGTCCTGGGAGGCATACAAGAATTGGCCACTTTGCTTTTTTTTTTGAGACGGAGTCTTGCTCTGTCACCCAGACTGGAGTGCAGTGGTGCTATCTCGGCTCACTGCAACCTCCATCTCCTAGGTTCAAGCGATTCTCCTTGATTCTCTGCCTCAGCCTCCCAAGTAGCTGGAATTACAGGCACGTGCCCCCATGTCCAGCTAACCTTTGTGTTTTTTTGAGATGGAGTCTCACTCCCATCATCGCAGGCTGGAATGCAGTGGTACAATCTCAGCTCACTGCAACCTCCACCTCCCGGGTTCAAGCGATTCTCCTTCCTCAGCCTCCTGAGTAGCTGGGATTACAGGTGCCTACCACCATGCCCAGCTAATTTTTGTATTCTTAGTAGAGACAGGGTTTTACCATGTTGGCCAGGCTGGTCTCGAACTCCTGACCTCAGGTGATCCACCTGCCTCCGTCTCCCAAAGTGCTGGGATTATAGGCGTGCACCACTGCGCCTGGCCAAGAATTGGCCACGTTGAATCACAAAGACCCCAGGCTCTTTCAGGCGCCAGAGGTGGCTGCACCAATTTCTAATGCCTTCTGCCAAGGTGCTGGGGACTCACCCCTCCTGGGGTGGACTTGTCCCAGCTACTCAGGAGGCTGAGCTGGGACAATTGCCTGAGGCCGGGGAGGTCCAGGCATCAGTGAGCTGTGATCACGCCACTGCACTCCAGCCTGGGTGACAGAGTAAGACCCTATCTCAAATATACCAACCTGAGTGGGTAGACTGCACTCCCAGATGCTCCCAGTCCTGACCTCCCCACCATCCACTTCTCATCCTTGGTAACCCCCTGTCAATTTGATTCAGAAGTTCTCTGATCCGCAGGTCACCCTCCTGGTGCAGGCTGGTGACAGAGTAGTCCCCTTTCTGGTGTCCTGGCTGCCTCCAGATTTTCACCTTTCACTGCATAGCCAAGGGATGGAAACATGACTGTGGCCCTCCCTCACTCTAAATCCTTCCATAGCTCCCCACTGCCTGCAGGAGGGAGCCTAAAATGCTCAGCCTGGCATCCAGGGCTCTTTATGTTTGGCCTCCAACTGATCCACCACATCCTGTTTTCTTCTTCTCCCACCAAGGACCTAATAATCTAGTGAGTACCAACTGCAGGAGTTTCCATGCTTTCGCACTGGCTGTCCCCTTTCCCTGGAATGCTCTTCCCCCTGTGTCCATCTGGCCTCCCCAAGCTCACCCTCCCACGTACAACTCACGTGGCGCCATTTGGGGAAAGCCTTCCCCAAGGACACCCCCACACTTCCTAGAGCAAAGTCCCCTTGAAAGAAACCCTTGCTAGAGACACTAGCTCTCTTATCTCACTGTATGATGGGTGTGGGCCTGGCCGTCTCACCTTCGCCTTGGTGACTGAGCCCATCAGCCTGTCTGATAAGGAAGCCAGCCTGAAGGAAACACAGCCAAGAAAGAGACTGAATTCCAGGGGAAGGACTGGTTCCATATCCTTAGAACCAGCGATGCCTGGCATTCACGTGACACCCAGTTTTAGAAGCCAGTCTCTCCTTTTTGATTTCTTCCCGAAGGGGTTCCTGCCACTTACAAAGAGATTCCTAACACTCAAGGTAGTACCAGAAGTGGGGAGTTGAAATTGACAGCTGGGAAGAGAGATGAGCATCTCCTTCCATCACTCCATAAATCCACTTCCATTCTCTGAGTCAGGTGACACTAGGCTTTTGTTCTTTGCAACGGACCAGCCCAGCAGACACTGATCTCTCCACCTCCTCCCCTTATTTATTTATTTATTTATTTATTTATTTATTTTTGAGCCAGAGTCTTGCTCTGTCGCCCAGGCTGGAGTCCAGTGGCTCGATCTCAGCTCACTGCCTCCCTGGTTCAAGCGATTCCCCTGCCTCAGCCTCCTGAGTAGCTGTGATTACAGGTGCCCACCACCATGCCCGGCTAATTTTTGTATTTTTAGTAGAGACGGGGTTTCACCATGTTGGCCTGGCTGGTCTCAAACTCCTGACATCAGGTGATCTGCCTGCCTCGGCCTCCCAAAGTGTTGGGATGACAGGCGTGAGCCACCGCATTCGGTCTCACAATTGGGCCTTCTGAACTTGGAGAACAGGCCGGAGTGGGGGGCTGCTGCAGCTGGATGTGGGGACACCCAAGCCGCCGTGGCCTCCGTGGAAGCCATCCCCTGCCTAGCCAGTCCTTGGCTGGAGTCCGCAGTCAAATCACACTGCCCCAGTTAGCACGCCTTTAAATTTAGCTTTCTCCCCCCAGCCAGGGGACTCCGGGATTCAGGGGAGGAACGCTGGCTCTTTCGAGGAAAAACGCTGCATCACTCATTCTGCAACCACAGCTGCTGTCTGCCGCGCCATTCTCGATTCTTTGAGCGAAGGGCCCCTCTTGGGGCTAGCTGCTTCGGGTGCCTTTGATGGAAAACCCTTGCCCTGTCTTCCTCGTCCTTAAGATGTAGCCGGGGAGGTTGCTCTCCAGCCATGCTTGCAGGTTTCATCCATGGAAACTGGATCTGTGTCACATCCGGCCTTAAAAGCTTCCCGGCTGGGCGCGGTGGCTCACGCCTGTCATCCCAGCACTTTGGGAGGCCGAGGCGGGTGGAACAACTAAGGTCAGAGTTCGAGACCAGCCTGACCAACACGGTGAATCCCCGTCTCTACTAAAAAATACAAAACGTAGCCGGGCGTGGTGGCAGATGTCCGTAATTCCAGCTGCTGGGGAGGCTGAGGCACGAGAATCACTTGAGCCCGGGAGGCGGAGGTTGCAGTGAACTGACATCAGACCACTGCACTCCAGCCTGGGCGATGGAGACAGACTCTCAAAAAAAAAAAAAAAGAAAGAAAAGTTCCCATGGCTCCCACTAAGCTCAGCGCACCTCCCGGCACTTCATCACTTATATGGTCCAGTGCTTGTCACCTCTCTGCTGCCAGCTTCTCCTTGTCTCCCAAAACCTCCAGGCACAGGTAACCTCAGGCCCTTTGCACGTGCTCTCCCCAGCTCTTCTCAAGGCCAACTACTTCTCTGCACTTTCAGCTTCTCCAAGAGACCCTCCCTGGCCAGCCCAGAGTGGCCACCCTTAGTTACTCTATCGTCAAAGCCGGAATCCCTACCTGGTATCCTGTCCCCCTCGTTACTGTCAATCTCACTGCGTCCTTGCTCCCCTCGGCAGACTATATGTTCCCCGCTAGGGTAATGATGAGGCCTGGCTCGGGCATCCATTTATGTCTGAAGCCTGGAACAGAAAAGGCTCTTACAGAACAATAAACAGAAGCAGATGAAAGGGTAAAGTCCGAGGAAGGAGGGGCCAGGCACGAAGGCTCACACCTGTAATCCCAGCACTTTGGGAGGCCGAGGTGGGAGGACTGCTTGAGCCCTGGAGTTCCAGACCAGCCTGGCCAACACAGTGAGATCCTGCCTCTACAAAAAAATTAATTAGCTGGGTGTGGTGATGCATGCCTGCAGTCCCGGCTACTCGGGAGGCTGAAGCAGGAGGATCACTTGAGCCTGGGAGGTCGAGACTACAGTGAGCTATGATTAGGCTGCACTCCAGCCTGGGCAACAGAGCAAGACCCTATCTCAAAAAAAAAAAAAGAAAGAAAGAAAGAAAGAAAGAAAGAAAAAAGAAAAAAAGAAAAGACCAAGGGACATACACATTATTGTGGAAGACAAACCCCACCTACTCAAGAGCAGCGCCCAGGTCTCTCCTCCAGGATCCCTCTTACCTTCACCCTCCATGACCTCATCCTTGAACTCAGGGCCCAGCAAACTGTCTCTATAAAGGGCCTGCTGGTCCCTGTCCCAGCTGCTCAGCTCTGCCGTTGCAACGACACCATGGATAGCACAGAAGCCGAAGACCGTGGCTGCAGTCCAAGAAAACTTTATTTATGGACATTGAAATCTGACTTTCATATTACTTTTTTTTTCTTTCTTTGAGACACAGTCTCGCTCTGTCACCCAGCCTGGAGTACAGTGGCGCGATCTCAGCTCACTGTAACCTCTGCCTCCTGGGTTCAAGTGATTCTCCTGCCTCAGCCTCCTGAGTAGCTGGGACTACAGGCGCGTGCCACCATGCCCGGCTAATTTTTGTATTTTAGTAGAGACAGGGTTTCACCATGTTGGCCAGGCTGGTCTCGAATGCCTGACCTCAGATGATCCGCCCGCCTCGGCCTCCCGAAGTGCCAGGATTACAGACATGAGCCACCATGCCTGGCTTCATATTATGATTCCATTTTCCCCCAACTATTTACAAACGTTAAAAAACAATTTCAGCTGGGGGAGTTGTGTAGATACAGACAGTAGGTTGGACTCGGCTCTCAGACTGGGGTTTCCTCATCCCAACCTTCTCACAGTCTTTATTTTATTACAAGTAGGTGCTTCTTTTTTTTTTTTTTTTTTGAGACGGAGTCTCACTGTGTCAGCCAGGCTGGAGTGCAGAGGCATGATCCTGGCTCACTGCATCCACTGCCTCCCGGGTTCAAGCGATTCTTCTACCTCAGCCTCCCCAGTAGCTGAGACTACAGGCGCCCGCCACCACGCCTGGCTAATTTTTGTGTTTTTCATAGAGACTGGGTTTCACCATGTTGGCCAGAATGGTCTTGAACTCCTGATCTCAAGTGATCCACCTGCCTCAGCCTCCCAAAGTGCGGGGATTACAGGCGTGAGCCAGGGCGCCTGGCTGCATTTTTCAATCTGTTAAATTAAATATGCTGATACTCACGGCGTGTAATAAGCTCTCAAGAAGTGTTTAAAGAAAATAAGGCCAAAATATATAAATAGAGCTCCTCAACTCAGCAATGAGCCCCTTCTTGTTGGTACAAACAGTAGATGATATTTATAGGGTGTTTTACCGTGTGCTGAAGACGTAGCAATATGATGTCCTCAGGGGTTGCTGTTGCTGTTTTCAATGTATTTACCTCCATATTTCCAAGTAACGTGTTTTACGCATCTCTTGATTTATCAATTGGATATTGTCCATTGACCTCCTAGTCTGGAAGGTCAAGATTTAGCTTTCTTAGGCGTTCTGCTTCCCCAGTAGTTAAGTCACAATTTTTGCTTACATGAAAATTCAATGCTTATAGTATATATTAATATAAATATTATTTACAGTGGAGCAATGGATACTAAGAACATTATTTCTGGGATCTGCTTTTTTATTTCCCTGGAGTTAGTCATTGCCTTGGTTTTATGTGTCTGTGGCTCTCTCTTTTCCCCAACCTCTCCAGCAGAACTGACTTCTCCACTCAGGACTGGTTGCTCCTCCTGCCCAGCTGTGATCCTGGCCCCTCTCTTCTTCAGCACACGGGGATTCTTGGGATGTAGCTCTTGATTCTTGGTTGTGGGTCTTCCTGTTTCTTGGTTTGCTTCCTTGTTTTAGGGATGTGCACCCCCTAGTATTTCCAGAGAAAGTGTTTTTCTCCTACTCTCCTGGGTAATTGGTGGTTTGGCTAAGGAGAATATTGTGGGTGGATAATCTTCTTTTGACCCATGTTTTCCAGCTTCTAGTCTTGGGAAGCTGAATGATCAGAAGTTGTCCTGTTTCCTCATCCTTTGCCTGTCTCATGGTTAATTTCTCTTTCTTTCTTTCTCTCTGGAAGCTTCTAGAATCTTCTTCTTGTTCCCTACACCTGCACTTTCACAGTGGTGGGTTTGGTGTGGGTCTATTTTCAACCATTGTGCTGAGTACTTGGCAGGCTCTTTCATGTGTTCTCTTCCTGGAAAACTTTCTTGAATGATATCATTGGTGATTTCTTCCACTTTGGTTTCTCTGGTGTCTTTGTGGAACACGTTGTTGTCATAAGGTGGACTTCTTGGATTGAGCTTCTCATTTTCTTACCTACCTTCCCCCATGCCCCCATTTTCTACTTTTTCTTCCAACCAATTCTATTGACATTTTAATTTTGACTATTAGATTTTTTTTTTTTTTTGAGACAGGGTCTCACTCTGTTGCTTAGGCTGGAATGCAGTGATGCAATCACAGCTCACTGTAGCCTCGACCTCCTGGGCTCAAGTGATCTTCCAGCCTCAGCCTCCCAAGTAGCTGGGACTACAGGTGCCTGCCACCATGCTGGCTAAATTTTTTTTTAGCCCATGTTGCCCAGGCTGGTCTCAAACGCCTGAGCTGAAGCCGTCTGCCTGCCTCAGCCTCCCAAAGTGTTGGGATTACAGGCCTGCGCCACCATACCCAGTGGCTATCAGAGTTTTAATTTCCAAGGGCTCTTTCTGATTCTTTCATGGTTCCTCTTTAAAAGGCAAACTTGGCCGGGCAGGGTGGCTCACGCCTGTAATCCCAGCACTTTGGGAAGCCGAGGTGGGTGGATCACGAAGTCAAGAGATCGAGACCAACCTGGCCAACATGGTGAAACCCTGTCTCTACTAAAAAAAAAAAAAATACAAAAATTAGCCAGGTGTAGTGGCAGGCGCCTGTGATCCCAGCTACTCGGGAGGCTGAGGCGGAAGAATCGCTTGAACCCAGGAGGCGGAGGTTGCAGTGAGCTGAGATTGTGCCACTGCACACCAGCCTGGCGACAGAGCAAGACTCCGTGTCAAAATAAAAAAAAGACAAACTTGGCCAGGTGCAGTGGCTTATGGAGCTCAGGAGTTTGAGACCAGCCTGGGCAACACAGTGAGACCCCCATCTCCAAATAATACATAAATAAATAAAAAAGAATTTCTTGGCCCAGTGCAGTGGTTCATGCCTGTCATCCCTGCACTTTGGGAGGCCAGGGTGGGTGAATCACCTGAGGATAGGAGTCTGAGACCAGGCTGGCCAACATGGCGAAAGCCCGTCTCTACTAAATATACAAAAATTAGCCAGATGTGGTGGCGCACACCTGTACTCCCAGTTACTTGGGAGGCTGAGGCAGGAGAATCGCTGGAACCCAGGAGGCGGAGGTTGCAGTGAGCCGAGATCACACCATTGCACTCCAGCCTGGGCGACAGAGGGAGGTTTCATCTCAAAAAATAAATAAAATAAAGAAAGTTAGCAAAGGTAAACTTATACCTGTTCCTTGGCTATTACATCCTCTACTATCTCTCCGAGGATAAGATGCATGTGGGTTTTGTTTTTTTCTGTCGCTCTGTTGGAATCAGGAACGTAAGGATTTTTCTAGAACTGTTTTCTTCTGCCCTCTTTGTCTCTCTCCTTCAAGTTACTTTTCTTTTCTCTTTGTGGGTTTTGGTCTCTCCGTTGGCGAACAATGACGATGGAGTGCTGCGGAGCTGACGGAAGCCTCCTCACCACGGGGTGGCTTCACTGCCCGGTGATGGCGGGGGAGGGGGTGGGAGGGGGGGTCAGGGAGCGGGGAGGTGGGGGCTGGTCACTGGGCAGGGAGCCTGAAACATTAGCAGCATCTGGAAGGCTTTTCTCAAAGCCTGGCATCCAGCGTTGTAGAAGCCACACGAGGGAAGGCATCTGGGGTCACTATTCTGTGTGTGACTTTCATTTTAATTACCTGTGTGTGTGGGTTTTTAAAAATTATTTATTTATTTAGAGACGGAGTTTTGCTCTTGTTGACCAGGCTGGAGTACAGTGGTGCAATTTCAGCTCACCGCAACCTCCGCTTCCCAGGTTCAAGTGATTCTCCTACCTCAGCCTCCCGAGTAGCTGGGACTACAAGCGTTCGCAACCATGCCCAGCTAATTTTTTTGTGTTTTTAGTAGAGACGGGGTTTCACCGTGTTAGCCAGGCTTCTGGCTCATCCTTGGGTGCCCCAAGGAAGGTGGTGTTTGCTGATTGTCTACGGAATAATTGTCAACATTCTCAACGGGAGAAATAGGGAAACCACGTGAATGATAGCCCAGCACACACCACAGGCATTCAACACACATACGGAATGAATGAGCAGCTGAAAGAACAGGAGTTGAGGCCGGGCGCGGTGGCTCACACCTGCCATCACAGCACTTTGGGAAGCTGAAGTGGGTGGATCACCTGAGGTTAGGAATTTGAGACCAGCCTGGGCAACACAGTGAAACCCCATCTCTACCAAAATACAAAAAAAAATTAGCCAGTTATGGTGGCGTGCACCTGTGGTCTCAGCTACTTGGGAGGCTGAGGCAGGAGAATCACTTGAACTCGCGAGGTGGAGGTTGCAGTGAGCTGAAATGGTGCCACTGCAGCACTCCAGCCTGGGCAAGAAGAGTGAGACTCTGTCTCAAAAAAAAAATGTTGGCCAGACGCAGTGGGTCACGCCTGTAATCCCAGCACTTTGGGAGGCTGAGGAGGGTGGATCATCTGAGGTCAGGAGTTCGAGACCAGCCTGACCAACATGGTGAAACCTTGTCTCTACTAAAAATGCAAAGATTAGTCAGGCGTGGTGGCGCATGCCTACAATCCCACCTACTCGGGAGGCTGAGGCAGGAGAATCGCCTGAACCCAGGAGGCGGAGGTTGCAGAGAGCCGAGATCGCGCCATTGCACTCCAGCCTGGGTGACAAGAGCAAAACTCCATCTAAAAAAAAAAACACAGACACACACAAAGAAAAAAGACAAGAAAGCAGGAGGGAAGAAGAGTGTTCACAGCTGCTGTTTTGTTCCCTTCTTCTGTTTTTCTGGATTGTCCAGGTTTTTCATTGTGGGAAAAACCCAATTCATGAGAAAAACAACTTTATGTGGAAAAATACATGTCACATAAATTTTGCCGTCTTATTTTTTATTTTATTCTTTTTGTTTATTTATTTGAGACGGTGTCTTGCTCTGTGGCCCAGGCTGGAGTGCAGTGGCGTGATCTGGACTCACTGCAACCTCTGCCTCCCGGGTTCAAGCGATTCTCCTGTCTCAGCCTCCCGAGTAGCTGGGATGACAGGCGCCCACCACCATGCCTGGCTAATTTTTGGATTTTTAGTACAGACGAGGTTTCGAACTCCTGACCTCAAGTGATCCTCCCACCTCAGCCTCCCAAAGTGCTGGGATGGCAGGCGTGAGCCGCCGCGCCTGGCCGATGGGTTTTTGTCTGCCCACCCCAAACATCTTCTTAGTCCCAGAAGCTCAACTAGGGAGGCGGCCAGCGACAAGACCGGCAGCGACGATCTTTTCCCAAAGGACCCTGAGCCTGGCCAGGGACAGGCTGCCCGCCACACCGATGGTGACTGGGCCGGGGGACCCAGAGCATCCCAGCGGCCGTCTCTCCATGCTGTCTGTGACCTTGCAGAGGCAGCTGTCAGCCTGCCCTTCCGTTTTTGTCTTTCCAGCACCTCCTGCAGGATTGGGTTCCAGCCCTGCCCACACGCCCGGTATCATCCCACCCCCACTCACCGAGGTCGCCTAGCAACCCAGCTCACCGCCAGCATCCGCAGCCGAGGTCCCCGAGCTCCAGTTCTGTGTGTGTGTGGAGGGGCGGTGCGGGGGGTTTGCTTCTCCAGCCCCTGCAGTCTGGGGTGTCTTCCCTCCACCTGCTGGCCTGCTCCAGGACCGCTGCCGGGTAGGGCTGGAGAGGATGGGGCAGGAATGACTGCTTTTCAGGCCCGTGGGCTCCGTAGCCCAGACGGTCCATCCATCTGCACCCAATCCCTTTGCTAACCAACTGCTGGATCTTGCTGTCGCCGCCTAAACTTGGTGTTTTGGAGTTGCTAGGAGGGCTGACTTAACTCTTTGTCAGCGGGGCTGGCTGGCATCCACCTGGCGGTGGGAATCCTCTTTGCCTTCCCCAGGAGCCAGGGATGGGAACGGGAGCCATGGGTGGGAGGCTTCCAAGAACCGCCTCTCCCAGGGTGCAAGGAAGGAACTGCAGGTACTGCCTGGGGTTCACAGCAGGGGACGAGGTGCCTCCCACCAGGGGGCTGCTGTGATCGCCCGGCCCGCCAGGGTGTGCCCCTTCCCCCGTCCCTTCCCTCTGTCCCCATGGCCTTGGCTGGAGTCTCTCTCCCATAACGAGATGGAGACAAATAGTGTTCTTTTTATGTTTAAGACCTGTCACCCAGGCTGGAGTGCAGTGGTGCGATCTCAGCTCATTGCAACCTCCGCCTCCCGGGTTCAAGCCATTCTCCTGCCTCAGCCTCCCGAGTAGCTGGAATTACAGGCACCGGTCACCATGCCCTGCTGATTTTTGTGTTTTTAGTAGAGATGAGGTTTCACCTTGTGGGCCAGGCTGGTCTCGAACCCCTGACCTCAGGTGATCCTCCCACCTCGGCCTTCCAAAGTGCTGGGATTACAGGCGTGAGCCACCACACCCGGCCAAGTATTCTCTTTTTGAGACAGAGTCTAACTCTGTCACCAGGCTGGAGTGCAGTGGCGCGATCTCGGCTCACTGCAACCTCCACCTCCTGGGTTCAAGTGATTCTCCTGCCTCAGCCTCCCAAGTAGCTGGGATTACAGGTGCTGGCCACCACGCCCAGCTTACTTTTGTATTTTTAGTAGAGACGGAGTTTCACCATATGGGCCAAGCTGGTCTTGAACTCCTGACCTCTCTATTGGTCCGCTGGCCTCGGCCTCACAAAGTGCTGAGATTACAGGCACGAGCCACCACACCCGGATGACAAATGGCGTTCTCTTAACCACCAGAAAGAGAGACGTCTTTTGGTGTCAGAGCGTGGTTGTAAGCATTGAGGTTGACTCAGCCGCTGGCGTCCACCTGACCCGCCCAAGATCTGGGCATACAGCGGTGACTGCATTGGTGATGCCAGGCTTCCTGCCCGCAGAGAGTTCACATTCTCAAGGAGAAGACGGATACCCAATCGTCTCAGAATTGCATGGTTTAAAGTCAAGGAACAGACCGGGTATGGTGGCTCACGCCTGTAATCCCAGCACTTTGGGAGGCCGAGGCGGGCAGATCACAAGGTTGGGGGATTGAGACCAGCCTGTCTAACGCCGTGAAACCCGGTCTCTACTAAAAATACAAAAAACTAGCCAGGTGTGGTGGCGCGTGCCTGTAGTCCCAGCTACTCGGGAAGCTGAGGCAGGAGAATTGCTTGAACCCAGGAGGCGGAGGTTGCAGTGAGTCGAGATCGTGCCACTGCACACAAGCCTGGGCGACAGAGCAAGACTTTGTCTCAGAAAAAAAAAAAAAGAAACAAGTGAAGGAATAGGCCGGGCGTGGTGGCTCACATGGGTCACCTGAGGTCAGGAGTTTGAGACCAGTCTGGGCAACACGGCAAAACCCCGTCTCTACTAGAAATACAAAAAATTAGCCAGGCTGGTGACACAGGCCTGTAGTCCCAGCTAGTAGGAAGGCTTGAGGAGGGAGGATCGCTGGAACCCTAGAGGCGCAGTTTGCAGTGAGCTGAGATCGAGCCGCTGCACTCTGGCCTGGGCGACAGAGTGAGGTCCTGTCTCAGAAACAAAAACGAAAAGGATGTGGAACTGGAATTTACAAGATACCCTCATGGATTGGCCGGGAGCACAGAGGAATCCAGGAGGGCTCCCTAGCGGTGGCGATTGTCATCTTGGGCCCTGGGCAAATGGCGGTGCTATTTGCCGTGAAGCTGAAAGAGAGAGGCACTGTGTGGGGGCAGAGGGTGTAGGAAGGGAGGTGAAGTTCCCAAGAAATTTGGAATAGAGCAGAAAGCAGGAGAGAGGGTGTGAGATGGAGGAGGCTAAACCAGCAATTCCTGTTGCTGACAGACAGTGCCTGCTAGAAGGGGACCTCTTGATGGCTCCCCATCCCCTTCCTTTGGCCTGGGCCTGAAACAGTGGTCCCTCCATGCCCAGACCCTGCCACTCCCGTCCCGCTGCCCGCCCTGCATCTGCCTCCTCCCCACTCTGCTCCCCGCCTGCCCCCGAAAACACTGCTAGGGAAGCCCTGTGGGCTGGAAGCTGTCACAAAACTCTTCCACCGTGACCAGGTCTCAACATCTCAACACCCTCCGCCCGCCTTCTGAGGGTCTGGGGATGCAGCGGGGAAAGCACTCTGGGCAGAGACATCTCTCCCAAACTCAGCGTAGTTGCCTCCTCCTCCAGGAAGCCCTCGGGGAGCCTCCAGAGAGTCTTGCTGTATGTCTCTAGATCGGAGCCAGAGGAACCCTTGAGGACTGAGGCAGAGAGCTGGTTATGGGAGATGCTGAGACGCGTGTGTCTGTGTTCCCACGGGACCCTCGTGAGGGGGCAGCCTGAAGGTGCCCATGCCTTGGGGAGCAGCCACTGAGCAGTGCCAGCCCCTTGGGGCCCTCCTAGCCCACATTCAGGCTGCAGAGTTTCTGGGAGACCGCCACCGGGGACCCCAAGAAGGAGGTGAAGAGCCCCGCGTTTGGGGTCACCCACACACTGCGGGAAGGACGGCACGGCTCACATGGAAGATAAGTGGTTTCCTTTATTCCCCTGTCTGCCAGTTTCCAGGCAGCTCCACAAAGACGTGCACACAGCGGGCCACACACAGGCTGTCCCTTCCTTCAAACACAGAGAAGCTAAACCGAGCCGGCGGCTGGAGATCACCTCTGCCCAAAGGCGGACTCTTCTCATCCAACGCCATTGGGCAGCTGGCCAAAAAAAACTTGGCCAAGTGGGAGGTGTGAACAGGCCGGGGTTGAGGGGCTCAGAAGGGGGTGCCCCACATCCATCAGTGCCAGGAGGTGCTTGCCCACCCCGGCCAGCATCCACAGGATAGCGGCACCACCCCGGGTTTCCCAGGCACGGGTCCTGGGCCCTGCTCCCACAAGTTGGGGATTCGGGACCCCCTGCCTCAGGGCCAGCTGCCATCTACATCAGGGAAGGAGGGAGGAAGGACGAAAGCTGAATCCCAGGCCTCAATGACACAAGGCAGAGAGGGTTTTCTCTGTGAAAGGCACTCAGCGGTACAGGGCTCAGGTAGGGTGGGGATGTGTCTGGGCTCCAGGGGGGTCGGGCACATCTGTTCCCGGGGGAGGCCCAGCCAGCATGCTCATCGCCTGTTGGGGTGTCCACCTGGCCCCGTGGCCCTCCCCACAGGGGATGAGGCTGGCTCAGGCCCTGCTGATGTCCCAGCTGTCAAGCTGGGCAGGGGTTCTGTTTGGGCTCAGGTCCCAAGGATGCCAGCCGGGTGCTCCCCTGGGCTTGTCCACACACACGGCGGGGCCCCAGAACACGGCCCGCCCACGTGATTTCAAATCCACGCCGCAGGACATCCAAAGAAAGTTCTGTTTTGTTTTTGAGACAGGGTCTTGCTCTGTCACCCAGGCTGGAGTTCAGTAGCGTAATCTTGGCTCACTGCAGCCTTGACCTCCTGGGCTCAAGGGATCCTACAGCCTCAGCCTCCCGAGTAGCTGGGACTGCAGGCTTGGGCCACCACACCCGGCTAATTTTTTGTAGAGATGGGGTGTCACCATATTGCTCAGGCTGATCTCAAACTCCTCGGCTCAAGTGATCCACCAACCTCGGCCCCCCAAGTGCTGGGATTATAGGCATGAGCCACCACGCCCGGTCTAAAGGCAGCATTTTACATCCACCCCTTCCTGCACCACAAGGTGAGCTCAGAGCCAGCAAGAAACCCTGGAGTTTAGAATCTGCTTGCTGTACTGCCGGCCCACGTGGCTGTGGGGGACAGGGCCCTCCAGGAAGGGGGTGCCACTCCCGGTGCTCGATGGTGCCATCTAACAATTTAAGCACAAATGTTAAAAAAAAATTCCTTTAAGAGACAAGGTTTTCTGTTGCCCACGCTGCAGTGCAGTGGTGCAGAGTTCACCACCCTCCCGGCCTCAAGGAATCCTCCAGACTCAGCCTCCCGAGCAGCTGGGACTACAGGTGCACACCACCATGCCAGGATAATTTCTATGTTTTTACTAGAGACAGGCTTTCACCGTGTTAGCAGGCTGGTCTTGAACTCCTGACCTCAGGTGATCTCCCCACCTCGGCCTCCCAAAGGGCTGGGATTGCAGGCGTGAGTCACCACGCCCGGCCGGCCACCACGCCAAGCTTTTAAAAATATTTTGGAGAGATGGGGGTTTCACTCTGCTGCCCAGGCTGGCCTCAAACTCTCAGGCTCAAGCAACTCGGCCTCCAAAAGTGCTGGGATTAAATGGATGTGCCGCGGTGCGCGGCCTCAAGCACACGTTTTAAAAGAAACCCACAGAGCGTTATTCAAAGAACTACTGTTGTCCAGCGTCGGGGATGAAATAGCCGTTGGTCGGCGTCCATGTGTCCAGGAGTGCAGGAGTGTGAACGCCGGCAGGTAGGTGGGGCAGGCAGCTCATATGAGCCCCTCTCCGCCCTCTCTGCCCCGCCGGCCCCGCTTCCTCTCCCCTGCACCCTCCTCAGCCTCGCCAGGCCCCCGCTGCCTCTTCTGGAAGCGGGCCCTGATCCGGTGTCGGGGTGGCAGGAGATCCATGCCCAGGACCTTGTGTGTCTGCCGGAAGGCCAGCATGCTCAGGGCATGCTGCGGGGCACACACCGCCCGTCAGGACCACTGCCTGCCCTGCTCCTAGCTGCTGGGGACACAGAGGGGCTGGCGTCTGCGGCCACCAGCGGACAGGCCAGGCCTACCCTGTGTCCCTCCAGACACTCTCCCCCTTTTGTTTTGAGATGGAGTCTTGCTCTGTCGCCCAGGCTGGAGTGCAGTGGCACGATCTCAGCTCATCGCAACCTCCGCCTCCCAAGTTCAAGGGATCCTCCTGCCTCAGCCTCCCGAGTAGCTGGGATTACAGGCACCTACCACCACGCCCGGCTAATTTTTGTATTTTTAGTAGAGACGGGGTTTCATCATGTTGGCCGGGCTGGTCTCAAACTCCTGACCTCAGGTGATCTGCCCGCCTCCACCTCCCAAAGGGCTGGAACGACAGGCATGAGCCACCACGAACGGCCAAGACACCGCTTCCTGCGACTGCTGAGTTTGGGTTACCGCAGGGCCTGGGGAATTTTCGTTTGCTGCCGGCTGACCGCCAGGACTGTCCCAGGAAGCCCCCGCTCCACTGACCACCAGCTCTTTCTGCCTCACCGGCAGGACCCCACATCCTGAGCTGCGAGCGACGCCACTGATCCCGTTTTAAAGGCAATGCATAAACGTCAGACCCAGTGCGGTTTGGGTTTTGTGCTGCTGGGAGACTTTTCTTATAAACAAATTTGCAAACAAGGAAACCACAGGTGAGTGCTGGCCAGGCCGAGCTGCTGGCCACGGCTGGGGTTTTAGGACCGTGGTCAGGAGCGTGGCCGGAAGACGATCCCCGCCAGTGAAACTTGAGGTCTGGGCCTGGTTATGGTGGTGGCTTTGGCTCTGAGCTGCCAGCCCCATGCCAGCACGCCAGGCTGGCCCTGTCCCCAGGTGCAGTCCTGCCACCCACACGCTGTCCTCCTGTTCCCGTACACCTCTGTGTGAGGGAGGGAAGGGGAACCCCAGGCTATTTCAGGGAACGCCGCACAGCTGTATGATTATGATGGAGCTGGGACCCCTGCCGTGGATTCGGCAGTTGAGGGGCCCAGCCCTCCTACCTGGGCGCTGGCGGTCACGTCCTCCCGCTTCTGGAGGGTCATGGGCTCGAGGGCGTCTGTCTGGTCTCTCTCGCAGGGATCCTGGAGCCTGGGGCCATCTTTGTGAGGGGGAGCGGGAGCAGCAAAGAAGGTGAGACACCTTCATGAAAGACGGTGACAAGCCTGTCCCATGACACTGCGGGGCCTCAGGGGCCCGTGCATGCGGCTGTAACTGCAGCCACAGCACAGCTGACCCTCAGGCCTGTCTCAGCAGGCGCAGGGGCTCACCTGGGCTCATGGGGGAGTCCTCCCAGCCCCTCAAGGCCCACTGGGCTGCCGGTACCTCCCAGGCTTTGTGTGTGTGTGCCTGTGTGCACCCCTGCGTGTGCGTGGGTATGCTTGTGTGTCCATGGGAGCCCATGTGCACATGCCTGTTTGTGTGTGCCTGTGTGCATGCATGTCCGTGTCCATGTGTCTATGTATGTGTGTGCCCATGCATGTTGTGTGCCCGTGTGCCCGTGCGTGTCCTTATGCACAGGCATGTCTGTGTGTGT
This sequence comes from Cacajao melanocephalus, assembly GCA_963573385.1. Taxonomy (NCBI): domain Eukaryota; kingdom Metazoa; phylum Chordata; class Mammalia; order Primates; family Pitheciidae; genus Cacajao; species Cacajao melanocephalus. Next base: position 2,608 of record CAUYLG010012856.1, on the reverse strand, counting down.
GCCTGCATGTCCATACGGGTGCATGTACGTCTGTTCCCGTGTGCATGCCTGTGTGCCCATGTGTGCATGCACGTCCGTGTGCCCGTGTGTGCACTTGTGACCGTGTGTGCGCCCGTGCGTGTGCGTGCCCACACGCGTGCTTTACACAATGGCTCAGGCCGTGGGCCCAGTGCTTTACTCTTCCTTTTCACTTGGTATCATCCTATGTCACTAAAAATGACTCAGAAACCCCTTTTCCGTATCTGCCCGCCACCCCCACACGAGTGTATCCTGGCGCGTTCTCCCCTGTGCTGGTGTAGAATGCACTGCGCTGCGCAGCTCTGCGCCCCCTATCACCTTCAGGTACTGGCTGTTCCCTCTGGACAATCTCTGGAGGACGGGCACCAGGGTGGCTCTGTGCCGGGGTGGCTCTGTGCCGGGGTGGCTCTCTGCCGGGGTGGGTCTGTGCCGCCGCTGGTGAGCATGGCCGTAAGAGAACATAACTGCCGGCTCCTGGGTGGGGGCCAAGCCCTCCCTCTGGGGACCTGTGTGTCTGTGCCCTGCATGCAGGGCGGTGCCCTCCATGGCTGCAGCCTGGCCGCCCCCCTGCTGGGAGCACGTGTGTGTCGTGGGCCGCTCTCGTGCCTGGGCTGCAGGCTTCCTGTGTCTGTGACCCCAGCTCTCTGTGCCACGGCTGCGGGCCCTGGTCTCTGTGATTTGCTGCCCACCTTCTGGGCCCTCCAGCGCAACAACTGACCTGGCAGGAGCGTCCCTGTGGCCACGCACTCCAGGACCCACCTCACTGCATCCCCGGGGCCCAGCGGCAGTGCTTACGGCCTTCTCTACCAGCAGCTCCATGGCCTGGTGGGGACAGAAGAGCGGCTGCTGTGCTTTCGGGGGGTGCAGCAGCCCCTGCCTGCCTGGGAGGTCCCAGGGGCCCTGGGACAAGAGGCCCTTCCTAGCTCTCTTTTTTTTTTTCTGAGACGGAGTCTCGCTCTGTCGCCCAGGCTGGAGTACAATGGCGCCATCTCAGCTCACTGCAACCTCTGCCTCCTGGATTCAAGCGATTCTCCTGCCTCAGCCTCCAGAGCAGCTGGGATTACAGGTGTGTGCCACCACGCCCGGCTAATTTATATATATATATATTTTTTTTTTTTAGTAGAGACAGGGTTTCACCATGCCAGTCAGGCTGATCTCAAACTCCTGACCTTGTGATCTCCCCAACTCGGCCTCCCAAAATGTTGGGATTACAGGGGTGAGCCACTGCGCCCGGCCTCCCAGCTCTTTCTCTAACTCCCACCATCCACTGATCTTCCATTGAGGAACGCAGCCCATGGGGGGCCTCTGCCGCCTCCTGGCACAGCCATGGGCTGGTTTTTTTGTTTGTTTGTTTTGTTTTTGAGATGGAGTCTCGCTCTGTTGCCCAGGCTGGAGTGCAGTGGCACAAACTTGGCTCACCGCAACCTCCACCTCCCGGGTTCAAGTGATTCTCCTGCCTCAGCCTCCCTACATGGGCTGGTTTCTTCACCCGTTTGAGCCTCAGTTTGCCCAGCGGTCCACGGTAACATCACACGCCAGCATCATAAGCACTGTCTGCCACATGGGGCCCACCTCAGCTGAGGGGAAGGAGCCATCCTACCCCACCGCGTCACCGTGTGGCCAGCTCCTGAGGGCACAGGGGGACATGGGCAATGGTGGCCTCCCAAAGCACTGTGTGGGCGCCTCTACATTCAGAGCAGGAAAACAGGTTTCAGGAAACACAGGCCCTCTCCACGTCAGGGCAGGCCCATGCCAGTCACCCAGCATGGAGCTGGCTGATGTGACCTCCTCCCAGGAGTGGAGAGGACATTTCCCGTAAACAATGGGTGTGTAAGGCTGGGTGCAGTGGCTCACCCCTGTAATTCCAGCCCCTAGGGAGGCCGAGGTGGGTGGATCACATGGGGTCAGGAGTTTGATATCAGCCTGGCCAACATGGTGAAACCCCATCTCTACTAAAAATACCAAAATTAGCCGGGCATGGTGGCGGTCGCCTGTAATCCCAGCTACTTGGGAGCCTGAGGCAGGAGAATCACTTGAACCAGGAGGCAAAGTTTACAATGAGCCGAGATTACGTCACTGCACTCCAGCCTGGGTGACAAAGCAAGACTCCATCTCAAATAAAAAAAAACCCTCCCCAAAACAAATAAACATGGGTATCCCCCGAGGCCCTTGGTTTTGGATATAGCCAAGGATGGTTGGGGCTAGAGTGTGAACGGGCCCGCTTGTCTGAGAACCAGGATTTGGACACAGAGGAGAGGGTCTGGCAGTGGGAGGGTGTGCGCAGCATGTGAATATCCCTTAAATTTCAGAGGCAGTAAAGTCATGGACGGATATGGTCACTTCTGAAACACTCATGTAGAAGCCTAAAGATTTAAAAGCTTCCATAGGCTGGTACGGTGGCTGAGGCCTGTAATCCCAGCACTTTGGGAGGCTAAGGCAGGAGGACTGCTTGAGCCCAGGAGTTGGAGATCAGCCTGGGCAATGTAGCAAGACCCCATCTCTACAAAACAATTTAAAAATTAGCGGTGGTATGTGCCTGTGGTCCTAGCTGCTTGGGAGGCTGAGGTGGGACGATCACTTGAGCCCAGGA
>CAUYLG010012853.1:0-18551 GCA_963573385.1 Cacajao melanocephalus | reverse complement strand
GAATTCATCGTTTTTGATGGCTGCATAATATTCCATGGTGTATATGTGCTACATTTTCCCTGTCCAGTCTATCATCGATGGGCATTTGGGTTGGTTCCAGGTCTTTGCTATTGTAAACTGTGCTGCAATGAACATTCGTGTGCATGTGTCCTTATAGTAGAATGATTTATACTCCTTTGGATATATACCCAGTACTGGGATTGCTGGGTCAAATGGAATTTCAATTTCTAGGTCCTTGAGGAATCGCCACACTGTCTTCCACAATGGTTGAACTAATTTACACTCTTGAGCTCAAGGGATCCTCCTGTCTTGGCTTCCTAAAGTGCTAGAATTGCAGGCATGAGCTACCGCGTCTGGCCTCAGTGACTTCTTTATTGCAATCATATAATTAGAACCCAGAGGATGGGGGTAGGAGTGGGGAAAGTAGGTTCTGGCTAGGGTAGTGGGTTACATCTCCCTTGGACCTCCCAGAAGCCACTAACCTTTATGGAAATCAGCATCCTGAAGTTTCTTAAAATCACACATACCCAGTTCACCTGGGGAGGCAGACTCAGGCACACCAAAGAATGAGGGCCACTCTACTGCTGGGGACTTAGCTACATGGGCCAGAGGAAATACTGAATAGAGAGCAACGAACCACAGACATGTAGTTCTGTTCTCCCTTGGAAGTGGGTGGGAAGCGTGGTCAAAGAGGACAAATGTCTGGACCCAACTGACACATACAATTTAAGTGAAGCTCTAAATCAGGTGCTGTTGGAATGTGTATCTGATCTGGTTCATTCTGAAAGGTCTCCTTTCCCTCTAGGTGTGTGTGGGGCTTGAACTGTACCCAGAGCTATATCCAATGAAGAAGACAGGCTCTATCCCTGCTGGGTACCAATAAACCTGTTGGTTGATGGTTTCTATCATGTTAAACTCTGTGAACATTTTAACAGGAACCTCCCAGGTGCAATTCCCCTGTTTATCTCTGTTTTTAGGCCAATGCAAATGTTTATCACCAAGATTAAATCACATCACTCTTTTAACCCTTAAAAAATGGGATTTGCTAACAGTAGGAGATTCAAGCAAACAAACAGTAGGAGATTCTTACTTGCTAAGTCATTCCAGGAAGGTTATGGCAGAAACCAAAATATTTTAGAGCCCTAATCAAGCTTGGTCCTTAGGCATTTCAAGAATGTCCTAACTGTGATAGATCATATGTTTGCACTATGCATGAAATAATTTGACGTGTAGTTTTAATAGCACATTATTAACTCTAAATGGAGTACTTATCTGCCCTGCTTTTCGGATGACATACATTCTGTATTTATCTGGCTAATTCAGCAGCAGAAACATATTTAATATCATGAAATGGCCAGATTTGTGAACTCTCTCCTGTTATTATATTGTATGGTGTGAACTTATTTGAAAGTCAAGCTAGTCCACTGCTGCAAGGCATTGGAAGGAAGGGCAGCTGCCTTCGTTTCTATTTCTTTTTTTCTTGTCCAGGAAGATAATAAAGATCTCATAAATTGTTTTTTTAAGCCTGCTATAAGCAGGAAGTTGGAAGTAAGAAATTAAATGGTATGTAGGATTTTGTATAGGCCCAAAGTAAAGGAGGCAGGATTCAGTAGAAATTCTAGAATTTCAGAACCTCTAGCAAGGCCCTCTGCTCCTCAAAAGAATTTCCCTACCATTTTGCTAATACTTGAAATTCTTCTAGTGGTGATGTATGTCTTTGACATCTCTTTAAACTCAAGCAATCATTTATCATTTAGGGTGAATTAGTTTATCACGTTTTTTCCTGGGATTTTATTTTGATGGGCTTAAAGGTGTAAAAAGTGTGCAGATGCCAGGCCTCTGTGATTAGAAAGGAAATGGCACCATCCACTAGGGGCAAAGAGAGCAAAAGAAGACGACCCTAGAGGAAGAACTGCTTTACACTTTTGCCAAGATTTAACGCTGCCCAGCACTGGGTGAGGTACTATGGGTGATACACGCACAGTGCCAGCAAGACCCCTTATATTCTACTTGGGGAGACAAGATTAATAGTAACACAACAGAACAAAATGCAATGAAGTCTAACATGTAATTCGTGATAAAAGCAATATTGGGGTGCAGAGGAAGACAAGACTTCTTTGTGTTGAAGGTCTTCGTGTTGCAGTGATACTTTGTGAGAGTTGGGGGACTCTTGTGGTGCCTGTAGAACACATGCGATACTAAGAAACCCCCCAAATCAAACACCAAACCAACATTTTCTGGATTCCACATTTCCTGGTTCAGAAATCTGTTGAAATGAGTCTTCTCACAGTGGCATAGAAAGAAATGAGAAAGAAATGTGGAGAAGGTTATGCATAGGCAAAGTGAAAACATTAGCAATCATTGCACCTATCATCAAGAACTGCTGAAGTCAGAGACTCATCAGTCCCTTTTTGCTGCCGGGACTGATTCATCTTTCAGTGGAAACTTCCTATGGCTCTGGTTGCACTTAATGATGTATGATCCTGTTGGTACTTAGTGCTCAGGAGTTCATCCTTATACTTCTCCTTTATTAAGAAACATGAATACTAATCTAATTAGTTGGACTTTAGGAAGCTGATAGGACCACATTTGCTAGTGAAAGATGCTGTATTGTAGCAGATCAGGGCTGGGTTGGTGGGCATTGCTTTATCTCTCGTGACTAGGAGTATAGAGTAGTAAGATCTGGTATTTGCGTATGGGCATTGGCAAAGGTAGAACTGAGCAGGAGGCTTCCCAGCTTACTTTAGTTGGAAGCCTGACCAATTTAGGACAAGGAGTGGGTCACTGGCCTAGCCTTTTTAATGTTGGGATTTGGGGTCTATACTGAGGTAGTGGTAAATTATTACTCTGTGGGACATTTTATTCTGTTCTTCTATAATCATGTTCTTTGGGAACCTCATGAGGAAGGTGGCTTTGTCCATGTTCTCATATTTGGTAAAAGTTTTCTCTCTCTTCTCTAAGAATAATCTTGTGTTATCATTTGAGGTTCTGCTCTAGTTTCCCCTCCTTGAATATGTCTTTTTCAGTCCTTAGTGATTTTTTCTTCCTCTGATCTCTTCCAGAACCCAGACTTTCTACCACCTGCTTTATTATTTACCTGCAGCCTTGTCTGCTATTGTTTCCTATGCCTTAAGTGTATCTTAAACTGCTGAGGTACAAATATCTCAGCAGCCATTGTCTGCCTCTTGGAGAACAGGGAAAGACCATAGTTATCTTATGTTGGTCTTTGTTTACTTAAAATGTTTGAATACTGTTTTCCTGACCTTTGAGGTTATCTTACACTTGGCATTCACTACAGTGTATAGCAAAGAGATGAGCACATAAAGAATGGTCAGTAAAGGCCTGCTGACAGTTTGACTTATTTCAAGATATATATCCTAACATTTTCCTGTATCTATGACCATCAGTTGTCTTTGTATGTGGAGTAGGTTGGACTTGATGAAAATTTTTATGATTCTTGTGTTAGTTTTATAACCAGAGAAGAAATCTTTAGATGACAGTGGAGGACTTGGTGTGTGTATATTGAACACAGGAGTTATCTAAGCCCCTTGAAACTCTTCCTAATAGCTTGGCTTTTTGAGCATGGACTCCATAATATTTCATAACTGTCAATGTCAGTGAACCTTGTTAGCATAACATAAAATATTCTCTGAAATTTTCTTGGAAGCTAATTCTTAATATTGTATATCATCTAAATATTTTGCGGTTTCCTCCTCTCTCCTCACCCAAGAAGTTCACTCTTCAGTAGGACTTCTAATAACACTCTCTTTTTAGGTACCCTTGTAACCCCAGGGCATTATCAGACAGGCTTTACCATGTAATTTGCTTTGGCCAATGAATTATGAGCAAAGACCACTTCTGGCTGGAAGCTTTAGGAGCCAGCACATGCTTCTTCATGATCCCTTTGCCATGGCACTAAAAATATTAGTGATCCCTTTATCAGCTTGGGTTTTGGAGTGAAAACCACATGGAGCTGACCTGTAGTAGACACATGCATGACTGAGACATAAATGTGGGTAGATTGTCCATGCCATGTCTGCCCTTCCCATCAAGAAGCGTAGTCTATTTCCCACTCCCTTGAACCTGGGCTTGGCCTGTGATTTACTTTGACGTGATTCACACTGTCATGAGATTGTGGTGGAAGTGATGTTGAATGAGTTCTGGAGTCTAGGTCTCAAGATATTTTGCAACTTCTATTTTTACCCTGTTGGGACCCAAATGCCAAGTAAAGAAGCTTGGATTAGACCACTGAAAGATGAGAAACCTCATAGAAACCAAGGTTTTAGACTTCTAGCCTTGCCTACTACAGTGAGGCTCACTTAGTCTTTGCAGCTCCCACTGAACTGGCAGTTGAATGCAGCCACAGGAGTGTGTGCAGAACCGCCCAACCAAACCACAACATCCTGAGCAATAATAAATTGTTGTTTTAAGTTATTAAGATGTAGGGTGTTTTATTTGAAACTTTAAATAACTGAAACTGTTGTTGTAAGCTTCTGAGATTTTGGGATTTGTGTGTGTGTGTGTGAGACAGGGTCTCCCTCTGTTGTGCAGGCTGGAGTGCAGTGGCACGATCCCAGCTCACTGCATCCTCCGTCTTCCAGGTTCAAGTGATCACTCCCACCTCAGCCTCCCGAGGAGCTGGTACCACAGGTGCATACTACCATATGCGGCCAAGTTTTGTATTTTCAGTAGAGACGGGTCTCCCAGTGTTGCCCGAGCTGGTCTCTAACTCCTGAGTTGAAGCAATCCTCCCACCTTGGCTCCCAAAGTGATAGGATTACAGACGTGGGCCACCGTGTCCAGCCCTGAGATCGCTTATTTTTAACCTCAGCATAACTTGCCCTATACTGACTGAAAAAGTTAAGAATTGTTTTTAACCACATAATTTGATTTATAGATACGGATTTATTTTCATTAGTGATATATTTGAATTTATTTCTATCGTTTTGTGTCATTTGTTATGCTTTTCTGTTTTCCTCTTTCTTTTGGTTATTTATTTATTTATTTATGACAGAGTCTCACTCTGTTGCCCAGGCTGGAGTGCAGTGGCATGATCTGAGCTCACCACAACCTCTGCATCCCAGGGTAAGGCAATTCTCCTGCCTCAGCCTCCTGAGTAGCTGGGATTATAGGCATGTGCCAACATGCCTGGCTAATTTTTGTGCTTTCAACACAGATGGGATTTCACCATGTTGGCCAGCTTGGTCTCAAACTCCTGACCTCTTGTCTGCCTTGGCCTCCTAAAGTGCTGGTAATACAGGTATGAGCCACCATGCCCAGCCTGGATTTTTTTTTAAATCTAATGTTCTCATTTTATTTCACACGTCTTTTAGTTTATCATTTATATCCCTTATACTTCTTGTATGGTTACCTAGGTCATTTTTCATTGCCCAGTTCACTTAACATAGCCTAATATTATTATCCTCCTGAACCATACAATGATTTTGCAGTGGTTTAACTCTGATCACCTCTTGCCCAACTGATCAGCTATGTTGCTTTATATTTAGTTCTGTTGTATTTTAGCCCTTTTTATAGTCATACAAGTTGTATATTATTAATATTGGTTATATAGTAAATGATTATTTATATTTACTCACACACTTATTCATATATTTATTTTATTTTAGTTTTGAGACAAGGTCTTGCTCTGCCACCCAGGCTGGAATGCAGTGGTGTGATCTCAACTCACTGCAACCTCTGCCTCCAGGGCTCAAGTGATCCTCCCACCCTAGCCTCCCAAGATGCTGGGACTACTGGTGTGTGCCACCATGTGCAGAGAATTTTTTAATTTTTTGTAGAGATGGGGCCTTATTAGATTGCTCAGGCTGGTCATATATTTCTATTTACTCATACACGTGTCAGTATCTTTTGTCTATCACTTATTCACTCATTTATCAATATTATTTATAATTCATTTTGGTCTTTTGGAATTATTTTCTGTCTGTTTGAAGTATATTCTTTGGAATTTCCTTTAATGAGGATTTGTTGGTAATGTGGTCAAGCTTTTTCTTCCTCTTCTTTACTTTGTCTAAAAATTATTTTAGTTTCATTTAATTTTTGAAAGACTGTTTTTCTGGCTAATTGAATACTAAATTGATTGTTATCTTCTCTCATCATATTGTCACTATTAGTCTGCTGTGTTCTCTCATTGTTGCACTGATAAATTAGCCATCATTCTAACTGTCACTCTTTCTTCTTCCTGGCTATTTTCAATATATTCTTTTTGTCTTTGGTGTTTTTCAGTTATACCATGAAGTATCTAGATTTTAAAATCTTGGTCAATATTGTTTTGGGCTTCCTGATTTTGAGGATTGATAGTTTTCAATGGTTGTGAAAATTCTCAGTCATTATCTCTTCAGATATGATCTATTTCACATTCTCTTTATTGTCTCTTTCAGAAATTCTGATTAGTCATGTGGAAGGCGGCTTCATTCTATCTTACATATCTTTTAAACTTTCTTTCTGCCCTGATTTATCATTAATTTCTTTAGCTCTACCTTCTAGTTTACTAATTCTATCCTCAGCTGTGTTTAATTTACCATTTAGAGCAATTAATTAAAATTTCAATTTCAGTTATTATGTGTACATTTTATTTCTGGAATATCTCTCTGATTCTTCTAAATATGCTGGTTGTATTTAGACCCTTTAGTTTCTTGCACATATTTCCAAGCATACCTTTTACTTCATAGTTATAATTAATATAGTTAGTAATGTAGTTATTGTTTATTTCATGTGAATTAATTCCATTATATGAAACACTTGCTGGACTGATCTTCTGTCTATGTTTCTGCTAGTTCTCACTCATAATGTTTTGATTTCTTGTGTGTTTTGTGATTTTTGACTGTGAGCTGCTCATTTTATTTGTAACTTTGTCTATGGGAATTCTTTGTAAAGTTGTATGCCTCCGGAGAGGACTTGAATCCCTTTGCTAGTTACTTTTCCAGCAATAATGCAAGACCAGTTTAAAAAATATCTTTATTGAGGTATTATGCACATACCATAAAACTTATCCATTTCAATGAATTTTGGTACGTTTACAGTATTGTGCAACTATTATCATCCAGTTTTAAAACTTAAAAAAACAAATTCTCCAAAGATCCCTTTCTTTCTTTACAGTTATTCAATATTCTTACACCTTAACCCAATGCAATAATTAGTCTACTTTCTTCCTCTATGGATTTGTCAATTCTGAATATTTACAAAATCATACGATTTGTAGTCCTTTATATCTGGCTTCTTTCACTTAGCATGTTTTGAAGATTCATCCATGTTTCCAGGATCATTTTAGGTTAAAGTCTAAGCTTGCATATTTATTGGACCACATAAGTAGCATGAATTCAACCACAATCCTGTCCAAAGGCCAGCTTATAGATACAATTTTTTTCCTCACCCAATGCTAAGGCTGACATAGACAAATTTTCTTGTTGACTGTTTCTGAGTAGCAGATTTCTTTAACATTCGCTCTTTTACAGAGGGTATAGCTCTTTGTGACATTGCTTTTATGTCAAGGTTCCTTAATAGACTCCCTACCTTATCGCCAATGTGGCCCCATAGTGGAACCTCAGGGCCTTCAGATTTTGGAAGATACCCACAGGGAAAAGCCAGCCTTGGCACTCATTCAGCCCCAGAATTCTTCTTTTTTTTTTTTTTTTTTTTTTTTAATTTTACTTTAGGTTCTGGGGTACATGTACAGGTCATGCAGGGTTGTTGCATAGGTGCATACTGCATCTGGCATTTCTCCCCATGTTATCCCTCCCCACCCCCTATCCCTCCCCTAGCATTCCTCAACTATCCCCAGTGTGTGATGCTCCTCTCCCTGAGTGCATGTGTTCTCATTGTTCAACACCCACCTATGAGTGAGAACACATGGTGTTTGGTTTTCTGTTCTTGTGTCAGTTTGCTGAGAATGATGGTTTCCAGATTCATCCAAGTCCCTACAAAGGACACGAACTCATCATTTTTTATGGCTGTGTAGTATTCCATGGTGTATATGTGCCACATTTTCTTTGTCTGGTCTATCATTGATGGGCATTTGGGTTGGTTCCAGGTCTTTGCTATTGTACACAGGTCAGCCACAGAATTCTTGCTTTCACTTTATCTTTTGCCTTTGTGTGTGTGTGTGTGTGTGTGTGTTTTGAAATAATTGTGCTAGTTTGACAATGCCTTTATAAATATAAACTTCATTTTTTTCCCCAGTATTTTAGATGTTTTCTTGTAAAGGATTCTTCAGATATTTTCTCTGCCATACTCCAAGAGAAGGCTGACAAGCGCCTTTTATGAGTCATTTGCTCACCTGTTTGGATCTCAGATAGGTGGATAATAAGGGGAAAATATCCACGTTCTGAGTAAGAGGCCATCCTAGTCCCTGCCTGCTATCTCTCCCAATCTTAGCTTATGTAAATCATCTAATCAGGAGTCCCCCCCACTTTTTTTTTTTTTTTTTTGAGACAGAGTCTCACTCTGTCACCAGGCTGGAGTGTAGTGGCATGATCTCGGCTCACTGCAACCTCCGCCTCCCAGGTTTAAGCTCTTCTCCTGCCTCAGCCTCCAGATTAGCTGGGACTATGGGCACGTGCCCACACACCCAGCTAATTTTTGTATTTTTAGTAGAGACAGGGCTTCACTATGTTGGCCAAGATGGTCTCAATCTCTTGACCTCATGATCGTCCCACCTTGGCCTCCCAAAGTGCTGGGATTACAGGCGTGAGCCACCATGCCCAGCCAGGAGTCCCATTTTTGAGTCTACTTTATTTAGCAATAGTCTGTGGTCACACCTGCATTCTAATTACTTCATACACCCTTTTCACCTCTGGTGGGTCAGTGAAAGCAGCCATCTCTCAGACTGGGAATTGCTAAAGTCTCTGTTCAGCTTAAACCATGTCAGTTTTTTAGTTGAAGTGAAAAGGGCAGAGATTGGAAATGAGGAAACTGAGACCAGGAGAGGCAAAATGACTTGCCCAATACCACAGAGAGCTGGAACTTGAACCCAGACCCACTGACTTACAATGTTCTTTCCATCACATCATCCTGCCCCTTGTTGATTCTGCTGCCCCTTGTTGAGGACAAAGAAAAATGGAGTGAGAGGGCGCAGCACTGGTGCATTCATTAAGATAAAGTTTTAGAGAGTCTAAATTTCATTTTATCTTGGATTTTTCTGTTCCCATTGCCCATTGTTAAGTGAGAGTAGTAGTTGAGGAAAACAAGCAGAAAAAAAAACACACAAAAAAACCCTACAAAACCCTTGCCATTCAATGTTTCAGTTTCTGAACAATGTGGATCATTTTGCCCAGAAATATCTGACTTCTTGGAATGTTAGAGATGGCCCATTGGTTCAGCCCTTTAACTGGAGGAAAATGAGGGAGGAGCCCAGAGTCTTAATCCAAGTATATCAGCCCCTCTTTGATGAGTTTCCCACCTCATTTTGGGGGAAAGATAATGTTATTAATGTCCTTTGTAGCAATTTGAAAACAAAGACAAACATGGCTTAGAGTGAAATCCTCAGTGATCGAAAATATCATTAGAAACAAGCTCCTGGTGTTCACTCTGCCATTTTCAAGTGTTCTGATGAGTTTCATTTGAGTGCTGCACTATACGGAATTGGCTGAAGCCCATGACTGTGTGCATGCGTGTTGGTGATGAGGCCCCTTCCTTGTTGAAGAAGGAGGAGGGAGAGGCAGGCAGATGTCATTTAGTCACCTGCATTTGAAACTGAGATGAGCCCCAGACAGAATCTGCAGATTTGCTTCTGGTGCAGTTATCAGTCACTACATCCAAACTGCCTCAAGCTGTGTCTGCATAGTGCCCAAATGATGCACTAGTGAGTGAAAAACAAAAAAAACAAAAAAACAAAAAACAGCCAGTATGGTCATCTGAGTCATGAAGACAAATAATCACTATAGCAGGAAAAATTACAACCAAAAAACCAGCTGTTGAACTAAATACAATAGTCAAAAAAATGAGGGGGTGGGGGGAAAAACAATAACAAATGCAGTGAAATTCCATTTCAGTTTCAGATTGTTTTTCCAGGACTACTTTCAGGGAAAATCAGAGTCTTTGTTTTTAAAAAGGATGCCTGCATTGCTTAAAAAAATCCAAGACTATACTTACACCCCTTTCTTCATCCTAAAGAACCAGCTCCTTAGGCTCTCATTTGCATGGAGGTAGATTCAAAACAGCTGAAGTTGTATACATCTAATTGGATGGAATTTGAGTCTTTCCCTGAAGCTGTTAAAGAAAAAGTAGGGCCCAGAAACATGATGAAGTGTTCTTCATGCGACAAAGATTTGAAACTGCTGCTCTGAGCACTTGCTCTGAGCAGGAGATTACTATAGCAGCCTTCGAGGCCACCCTACCAAGGCAGTGCTGAATTAGCACTTTTTTCTGCCTTATATAAATAAGAATGCACAAATGAACATAGGTGTAGCAATAAAAATCACAATGAATAATTTGAGCTGTTGCCAAATCTTATAACCTGATTTTGTTTGCACTTGACTCCCTTGGAAATAGAACAAAAAGCAGGGGGTAGGGATGTGCCCAGTTTAAGTCTCTTGGTGGTCCCTGAGACTGTTGATGCTCTGCCCAAATTCTCTTGTCACTTACTGTTCCAGTACATACCCATGACTTCTGCCTGCAAGCATTTATGAATCTCTTTGCAGGCAGGAAGTGTTGGGGACTCTATGCCCTGGGGAGTAGCCCCCAGTCAATGGTTGATGGAAGTAGATGTATACATATCCTCCCAACCTGCCCCTTGATAAGAGTACTCTGTGGCGTGTTCCATACTATCTGCCAACATGACTGAGCTTCAGATGCCCACAGTGGTCACCTGATCAATAATTCCCTCGTCGTTGGCTTCCTTCCCTTCCCTGTCTTCTGTTCCCACTTCCCTTCTAGTGCTTCCTGGAATAATTTCCCAAATAAAGTATTTGCATTCAAATCTTTAGTCTCAGAGTGTGTTCCTGGGAGAATTTAACCGAGACATAGGAAATATCTTCACTTAACTGAAATCTATTTGTGACATCTAATTCTTTGTCTTTCTGATTTAGCCATACATTCAAAGCATGTTAAAACTGAGGGTGCAGAAATCACCTTTCCAATGGTGCATTTCACAGAAGAAGAAATAGAAGCTCAAGTCACACAGCAAAAGGGTTGCAGAAATTAGACTAGCAGCCAGTGGTCCCGACTCCCAAGCTGGTACTCCCCTAGCCCCTACAGCACACCATCCGAGGCATCCCTTAACTCCCATGTTTGGCAAGGTATTCCTAGTTTTAAGGTTGCAGCTTAAGAAATCAAATCATTGATTTCCACCTTTCTCTGCTAGGCAGGACTTTAACTAAATCAGCATTCCTATTCTCCTCCCACACACCCCCAGCCACATTCTTGTGAGTCACATTTTCTTGGGCTGGCAGTTCATTAGTTTCTTTCTTTCTTTTTTTTTTTTTTTTTTTTTTTAGACAAGAGTCTCACTTTGTCACTCAGGCTGGAATGCACTGGTGTGATCTTGGCTCACTGCAAACTCCTCCTTCCAGGTTCAAGTAATTCTCCTGCCTCAGTCTCCTGAGTATCTGGGATTACAGGCACACAGCACCATGCTCGGCTGATTTTTGTATTTTTAGTAGAGATGGCCAGACTAGTCTCGAACTCCTTACCTCAAGTGATCCAAGCTATTGCACTAAACTTGTTGGTCAGACTGGTCTCAAACTCCTTACCTCAGCCTCCTACCTCGGCCTCTCAAATTGCTGGGATTACAGGCATGAATTTTTCTTTATTAATTTGACAAATACCTCTGGAGAACCTAGTTGGGCTCTAGCCATTGTGCTAGGTCTAGGGGCTATCCCAGGATGCCATACTCCTTGCCCTCACAGAGCTTATAGTTTGTGGGGAGGAGGCCCTTGAAGCACAGAAAATTCAAACTCAGAATGAAAAGGGGAAGGCTGAGTGCTCGGCACAGAGGAGGAGCACAGAACCCAGACGAGGAGAAGCCTCCTGGGAAGAAATGTGTGAGACAGGGGCAGAAGTTGATAGGAGGGGTGGGTCTTCCAGACAAAGAGAAAGGCTTCGAGGAGGAAGGTTTGTAGGAGAGAGACCACAGCCCTTTGGAAAGTAGTGGGAGAAGTTCAGTCTGGTTGAATCTTAGTGAGGGTTAGCAAATGGGGCTGAGAAGAAGGGTCCAGATCACAAGGGCCTTGGAAGGCATGTAAAGAGACCAAGTACTATTTGGAGGACAGTGATGAGCCATCCAGATACTTTAAGCAGAGGAGTGGCACAATCCAGATTTTATGTGAGAAAGACTGCCTTGGTTCTTGGTGCAGAATAGATTGGAAGGTTACAAGCCAGAAGGCAGGGAGACTAGTTAGGTGAGCTCAACAGTGGCCTGAGTGTAGGCTAATGACAGTGGTGGTGGAGAGACAGTGGGAGAAATAATTGGGAATGAGCATAGGAAGACTTGAGGACTGACTTGGGAGGTTGGAGTTAAGGACCAAGCCTGAGTCTCCACTTTGAGCAGCTAGGTTGGCAGTGGTGCTGCTGACCTGTCAGCCTGTGGCTATGTGGAGCTAAGGTCTATGGGGGATCCAGAAGAAATCAAGCAACGAAAGTCTATTGCCTTTTAGTCTAGTTTGGAGATAAGAGTAACACACCAATGTGGAAAAATAAAGTGCTAAAATGTGAAGAACCAAAGCAGCAGGACAGCAGAGAAGGGAGAAGCATGTGGGTCTGTGTGGCCATCAGGTGGCAGAACATGAGGACCGGAAGGTGAGATGAAGGAGGGGCCATATTGGGTAGGGGAAGATTGCGTTGAGAAGTAGGAGGTGGTGGGAGCCCTGAGGCAGCTTGGCTAGAGCAGACAGTGTGGTGAGAGGGAAGAAAGGAGTCAGAAATTTCTGAAAAAGCATGGCATTTCTTTCCTTTGCCTTATATCTTACATCATTTCTCCCAGAGCTGGGGAACAAGAGAATTTGCTCTTGTGACAAACTGAGCAGGAAAACAAGACTGGAATAAGCTGCCATGCTGGGGAGAAGGAGAGGGTAGGACGGAAATGTGCAGGCACGCTGCCCAGAGCAGTGCTGCAAAGGAGGTGATGTGCATTTTGGAGCTCTCTCTTGCCTCAGGGGCTTCCTCCTTAGAGATCCCACCAGGGTAGCCCACTAGGGCAACTCTCACAAGCAGATCCTCTTATTGGCATCTGGGGGCTTGGCTTGATACTCTCTTCCTACCAAAAGTGTCTTCATTAATTCATTTTACACATATTTATTGAACATCTCTATGTCACTAGTAAGAAAACAAAGCCTGTCTTCATAGAGTTGACATTCTACTTGGGGGAGGGAGCCAAAAAAAAAATAAGTAGAGCATGTATATGGTTGGTTCATTGGTGATACATTCCATGAAAAAAAAAATGAAGGAGAAAAGGGGTTAATGGCCCTAGAGGTTGGGGTTGAGTGCAATTTTCAAAAGCATTGCCAGGCAAGGTCTTACTCAGAAGGTGACCTCTGAGCAGGCTGGAAGAGGAGAATGCCCAAGCTGTGAGGGGACCTAGGGCAAGATGTTCCAGGCAGAGGGAACTGCAATAGCAGAGGCCCTCAGCAGAATCTGGCCTGGTGTCCTCAGAAGTTGCTCACTGCCACGACCTTGGCTTCGATACTGAGTGAGATGGGAGCCACTGGAGGGTTTGAGCAGGGGAGGACATGATCTGCCCTTATCTCCCACTGAAGAGGTGACAGGGCAAGTTTGACAAAAGACTTTAGGCCAAAGTGAATACTGCAGAAGATGACAGCCAAGAGCCTTTTTTTTTTTTTTTTTTTTTTTGGATAAAAAATTCTTTCTATGACACTAAATTTCAACCACATACAAAAGAGAAGAATATACTGTAATGGATTCTCATGTACCCATTGCCCAGCTTCAAGATTTACCAATTCAAGGATGGTTTTTTTCCTTTTTTGAGAGACAAGGTCTTACTCTATCACTCAGGCTGGAGTGCAGTGGCAGGATCATAGCTCATTGCAGCCTCAAACTCCTAGGCTAAAGCCTCCTGAGTAGCTGGGGCCACAAGTGCATGCCACCACACTTGGCTAATTTTTAAATATTTTTTTTTGTAGACACAGAGTCTCACCATGTTGTCCAGGCTGGTTTCAAAATCCTGAGCTCAAACAATCCTCCTGCCTCAGCATCTCAAAGTGTTGGGATTACAGGTGCGAGCACCGTGTCTGGCCAAGAACAGTCTTATTTTATTATTTATAGCTCTAGTCTGCCACCCTCACTGGCTTTTTGAAACAAATGCAAACATGAACCTGTTTTGTCTGTAATTATTTCAGGAAAAATCTCAAAAATATAAAGACTCTTTAGAAAAAAACATAACCACAGTACCTGTATTATGCCTAAAACATGGAATAACAATTCCTTAATATCCTCAAGTATTCAGTCCAGAGTTCAAGTTTTCCATATATGTCTGAATAGTATTTGAATAAAGCCTACATGTTACATTGGATTTATTTGTTTTCTAATTTAATAAAAGTGGACTTTTTCAGAGCAGTTTTGGGCTCACAGCAAAATTGAGAGGAGGGTATAGATATTTGCTATTTACTCCCTGACCCCACACATACAGAGCCTCTGATATTATTATCAACTCTGATCAGAGTGGTCCATTTTTTATAATTGATTAACCTACACTGACACATCATTATCACCCAAAGACTATAGTTTACATTAGGATTCACTCTTGGTGTTATACATTTTATGGATTTGGACAAATGAATAATGACATGTGTTCAGCATTATCATATCATATGGAGTAGTCTTTACTGCCTCCATAGTTTTGCTTTTTTCAGAACGCTGCATAGTTGGAATAATACAGTATGTAGCCTTTTCAGACTTGCTTCTTTTACTTAGTAATATGCACATAAGTTTTCTTCATTCCTTTTATGGCTCGTTGGCTCATTTCTTTTTAGCACTGAATAATATTCCATTTTCTGGATGTGCCACAGTTTATCCATCCACCTATTCAGGGACATCTTGGTTGCTTCCAAGTTTTGCCAATTATGCATAAAGCTGCTATGAACATCTGTGTGCAGGTTTTTGTGTGGACACGTTTTCAACTCCTTTGGGTAAATAACAACGGGCATGATTACTGAATGTCTTCTAACTTTCAATCTATAGTTTCTCACTCCATGTCTTTTTATCCTTGCAATTTATTTGTTGAAAAAAACTGAGTGTCCTATAGGATTTTTTATAGTTTGAGTTTTTCTATCTGCATTCCTGTGGCGTTGCTTACCTTGTTTCTTCTGTCTGCTATATTCCCTATAAACTGGTCATTAAATCTAGAAGTGCAGTCGGATTCAAACTGGATTTTTTGGGTAAGACTATTATATGGGAGGTTTTGTGTTCCTCCAGGACACTTTTCACAAAGGCATCCTGAAGATGGAGTGTTGTAAGCTTAGTGAGGGAGATCATTTTGGGCGATTTGGGGAGGGATATTCCTAAAGTCTAGAAAGGTGCTATTGACTAGAAAAGTGGCTGTTAACTTCATGTGTGTATAAAATCTGCTACCAGGTGTGTGTGTGTGTGTGTGTGTGTGTGTGTGTGTGTGTGTGTCTATGCGGCTTTATGTAAGAGTTTTGTCTCCAGAATAAGAAAATAATGTGTAGTTCAGATTGCAGCTTAATCAGGGTATGCCAAATTTCCTGGCTTCTTAAGGAAGTGGAATCTATTAATGAGAAATAAAACATTCTGATACTAACAGTAAAGACTGTGTAATACTAATATGACTATAATAAGGAATTGTGGCCACAAAGACCAAGAGAAACGGTGTTGCCACTCTTGTGGCAAGCACTTTCCCTTTCTAACCTCTCCCTCTTTAATTTTTCAATCGGTGTATAGCAATTACATTAGTTGTTGTATTTAATACATAGTATATTTGTTCTTAGACTTTTACGACTGCTGCTAATTAACTGTACAGTCTTTTATTAGTGTTTGAAATTCTAATTACTGCAGTACCAGGAAGTTTTAGTATTGTTAGAATGTATTGCTTCTTTATTGACTCTCAGGTTTTCCAACTCCAGTTGTGAACCTTAGTGAGTCGGTATTCATTAGAGGAGCACACGCTGGTTTAAACAACCCTTCTCTTTTGTTAATGAACAAAGACGTAAAAAAGTGTTTCCTTGGAACTGGGGTTAATGTTGAATAGCTTGTTGCACATCCCAGGCCAATGGCTGATTTTCAAGGAGGGAATTTCTGTGACTGGCAAAGAGTTGCTCATGTAATGTGCCCACTTCTTCTGACAGGCTGGCCGTCTCCCTGTCCTGCTCACACACTATGCTCATAGCTCTTCCCAGCTCCATGTACTCTCTTGGCAGGAATGTCTTTTTTGTGCTCAGCTATGCTTGCTTAGATGTCACTTTCTCCATTAAGCCTTCCCCCATCCCAAACTCCCCAGAATTCCCAGTCTAAACCCCTGATTAGCTTGCAAACTTATCCTGTGTCATTCATTAATTGCCTCTGTTTGTTACCATCACGCCCCTAACTGGAATGTAAACTCTGGGAGGGTAAAGATCATCTCATGGGTATCTTCAGTACACTCCACAGCTCTGTAATGCTACGGATACTCAATTATCACTTCTTGATTGATTGTTCCCTATTTGTGGGGATTGTCGGGTACAGAGCAAAATTTAAAAGTAAAATTTATGACCTATGTCAATTGCTTTAAGTGTGGAATTATAAAATCATTGACCATTGGGCCAGACATGCATTCAGGTCTGTCTCAAAGCCTTGCCTTGTTGCCATCCTTTCCCACAAATACATACTGGGCACCTGCTAAGTAGCAGGTGTGATGTTAGCACTAGGGATGGAAAATGATGAAGGCATGGAGCTTGTGTCTGCTGGAGCAGAGGCATCTGGTAAGTGTATAGGATGTTATGACATGACCAATGATGTGTTAGAAGGAAGTCACAGATGATGGGATGCCAGAGGAAAGGGTAGGGAAGTCCTCTTGAGGGGAGGATTCCTTTATCCTTTTGCCTCCTTACTGATTTCAGTGAGTAACGTTTTCCAAGAGTGGGATTTTCTAACATTACAGAATAGTGGTTTCTTCTATGATTATCCCTTAACACTGGGGAGAAGCAGTTTCACATCTGGCTTTAGAGCACAGGCTCTGGAGTTAGATCTGTGTTCTGGGCATGGAGCTGATACTGTCTTGGCGTGGCCTTGGGAAAGCTTCTTAAACTACCCAAGCCTCAGTTTTCTCATATGAAAAAGGGAGATGATCACTATTCAGTCATGGGGTTGGATGAGGATTCAGTAAGATGGTGCAGAATTTGTGGGTCTGCTGCATCATGAATGTTCAGTAAATGTTGGCTGTTATGATATTGCTAGAAAACATTCCTTCTAACTTTACTCCCTTTCTTCTCTCCCCTCGTAGAACTTAACCCCTTTCCTCTGGCACCAAATACACCATCAGCCTCACAGAAATATCTCATTGGATCCTAGGGCTTCTCTGTCAGTCTCAGGGACATTGTGTACTTAGACAGGAGACAATGAGGGAACAGGAGCTTGATAGCTCCTGGTGTGAGCTTGCCTCTCATCCTGCCTGTTGCCTTTGCTAGGACTACTCTTTACCAAGTGCAGAGCCAAGGGCTGAGGATTTCTGTCTCTCCCATTGGGACATAGGGGGTGAATGAGTTAACATTTACAAAGTGCTCTGAGCTCCTAGGAGAAAAGGCACAATCTAAGTATTCTCATTAGTGCATAAATAATAGATGAGCATAAAGCACTTTGCAAATATGAAGTTCTTTAGTAATGCTAAATAATACTTCCACCAAGCTACCTGTGAGTGGAGGGCTGGTTCTTGAGGCTCTCATGGTTCTAGTCTTGGCTGTCACTAATACAGAGCACGATCTTAGGCAAAATCACTCTTTCCCCTAGGTCTCAGAATAGATGGGTCAGAATGGATGACGTCAAAGGCATCTCTTATTTAATTTGGTGCCACTTTTTAGGGTTCTTTGTTTAGATGGAGAAACGACTACAGCTGGAGTCAGAGCAGCCATTTGTGGGAGGGTATGATGACGTCTCTAAAGCAATGCCAGCTACTGGGCAGAGATTCCAAGCTGTGACTGCACCTGCTTCCTCCTCCTCCTTTGTGTCACTGAGAACAGGCTTGCATTTTCTCTGGAGTAGGGGTGGGAGTCCTTGCCTCCAGGACTGTAAAGAAAATATTTCTTGTATCTGAGTGCTAGAAAATACTTTACAACCATATTCCTTTAAAAAATGTTGTGGTAAAATACATGTAACATAAAATTTATCATCTCAACCCTTTGAAATGTACATTTCAGTAGCTTTAAGTAACTTCATGTTGTGCAACCAACCAATCTCCAGAACTCCTTCCTTCCTTCCTTCCCTCCCTCCTTCCCTCCCTTCCTCCCTCCCTCCTTTATTTTTCTTTCTTTCTTTCTTTCTTTCTTTCTTTCTTTCTTTCTTTCTTTCTTTCTTTCTTTCTTTCTTCTTTCTTCCTTTTTCTTTTTTTTTTCTCTCTCTCTTTTTCTTTTTAGTGAGACAGAGTCTTGCACTGT
>CAUYLG010012850.1:0-20547 GCA_963573385.1 Cacajao melanocephalus | reverse complement strand
TATTTCTGTTTCTTAATTTTCCTTCTAACAGTCTGGCCCCTCTGCTGTAGGACTGCTGAGGTCCACTCCAGGCCCTGCTTGCCTGGGGATCACCTGCAGCAGCTGCAGAACAGTAAGGGTTGCTACCAGTTTCTTCTGCTGCTGTCTTTGTCCCAGAAGGATACCTGCCAAATGTCAGTCTGATCTCTCCTTTATGAGGTGACTCTTTGGATATACGGGGGTCAGGGAGCTGCTTGAGGAGACAGTCTGTCCTTTATAGGAGCTCAAGTGCTGAACTGCAAGCTCTATTGTTCATTCAGAGCTGCTGGGCAGGTACGTTTAAGTCTGCTGCAGCAGGACTCATAAACCCCTTATTTCCCAGGTGTTCTGTCCCAGGGAGTTAGGGTTTTATTTATGTGTTTCCATTGTGCTGCTGTCTTTTGTTTTCAGGGCTGCCCTCCCCAGCAAGGAGGCAGCCTAGTCACTGTCTGCCTGCCTAGGCTTTGCTGGGCTGCTGTGGGCTCCACCCAGCTGCCGTGTGAACTTCCTTGCAGTTCTGTTTATATGGGTGTAGTTAGAACTGCCTCGGCAGTGGCGATTTGCCTCTGTAATGGCGGGTTGCCTCTGTAATGGCAGGTTGCCTCGGCAACAGTGGGTTGCCTTGGTAACGGCGAGTTGCCTTGGTAATGGCAAGCTGCCTCAGCAATGGTGGACTGCCTCCATAGTCGTGGAGTGCCTCGGTAATGGCAGATTCCCCTCCCCCACAAAGCTGGACCGTCCCGGGTTCAGCTGTGCTTGCTGTGAAACTCTCAACCCTGAGCGTTTCCAATTGCTGTTTTTCTTTTTGTGGGGGTGGGACCAGCTGAGCCTGATCACCTGCCTCCCTACCTCAGAGCCTTTTTTGTTTTGTTGAACGATCCACTCTCCCAGGTGTTCCAGTCGCCTGACGAAAAGGCGCCAGAATCTGCATGATTTCCCGTGCGGCGACCCACTGCACCGGCTGAAACAGCGGCGCTGATATTCGTGGCGCTTTTTCACCCGGGAATCTCCTGGCCTGGCTCCAAGTTTCAGACCCCTTTTTAATCGGATGAATGGGCGATTCTGCCTTCCCAAAGCTCCACTTGCCAGCTAGAAGGGAGACCCAGACTAGTGTATTTTGTACGGAGAACTGCCACGCCAGGGCGCCGGCAAAACAGCCATGCTGGCCAAAAGAGCCGCGCTGGTGACTCGTAGGGCTCCTCCGCCTGGGAATCTCCTAGTCTGTGGGCAATAAAAATCTGTCTGTAAATGCGGCGTCCCCTCACCCTCTGCGCTTTCACTGGGAGCTGCAATCCTGAGCTGTTCCTAATCGGCCATCTTGGATCGCACCCCATAACCATCTTTTCAATGGTGGCTGTCTCATGATCTGTCACCATAACTAAATAATACTAAAATTTAAGTTTTGAAGTAATAAGGAACTAGCTGTAACATGAAAAGTGGTAAAAATTCTTGCATTAGCAACCAGATGGAGATCCAACACTTGAATTGAAAATTACTATATATTAATAAAAATATTTAATGAGATTTAATTTTCTAAAGTTTAAACCTTAACATATCTTAGGTAATTTTAAATAAATATTTTGATACTGATTAACCATGATTTGTATTTTAGAAAAAAAGCCTTTAGGAAAACATGAAATGAATCATAGTTAATTTTTTCAACTTTAATTCATGTTTTTAATGAAGATATATTTAAATTGTGTATACCTTAACAAAAGTATATTTTATTTTTAATCCTTTAGATCATTGTTATTAATGAAACAAATTGTGTGAATATTGATTATGACAACATAATTGGTGGTTTTATTGAAATCAATCCAGCAAAACAAGTTTAGAGAAATAAATATGAAATAATTTATGAATTATTTGCCTTTATTTTTATTTATTTTTTTTTTTTTGAGACAGAGTCTCATTCTATTGCCAGGCTGGAGTGCAGTGGCGTGATCTTGGCTCACTGCAACTTCCGTTTTCTGGTTTCAAGCAATTCTCCTGCCTCAGCCTCCTGAGTAGCTGGGACTACAGGTACACACCACCATGACCATCTAATTTTTTGTACTTTTAGAAGAGATAGGGTTTCACCATATTGGCCAGGATGGTCTCGATCTCTTGACATTGTGATCTGCCCGCTTTGGCCTCCCAAAGTGCTGGGATTACAGGCGTGAGCCACCGCGCCTGGCCACCTTTATTACTTATTCAGGCACCATTGGTCTACTCACAGCATGACCAGACATGTACAATAATAATACATTCGTCATTGGTATTTTGATCATTTGCTGTCAGATAGTGAACCATAGCCTTATCCATATTTGAAAATTTTGTCATTATGCTGCCATATTTGTTAAAATAGGAAGATAGAACACATGTTCTTTAATAGTTTGCTTGACTTATGACTTTTTTTAAGAGATGGGGTATCACTATGTCACTCAGGCTGGAGTGCAGAGATGTGACCATAGCTCACTGCTTCTCCTGCCTCAGCCTCCAAAATAGCTGGGACCACAAGCATATGACATCATGCCCAACTAATATTTTTATTTTTGTAGACATGGGGTCTCAGTGTTGCCCAGGCTGGTCTCAAACTCCTGGCTTCAAGCAGTCCTCCCACTTTGGCTTCACAAAGCTCTGAAATTACAAGTGTGAGACACCATGCCTGGCCTAATTTATGACTTTTAAATTTTTAGGTGTATGGTTTATGCATCTGCCTTGATCTTCCTGCCCAAGCCCCACAAATTTAAGGGCTGATGGCAGACACACTTCCTTCCTTCTTGTTTCTCAAACTGATAAACCTCCTCAGACCGTCTCTTCTAGCATGGTGCTTTTTCTCTGAGATCTTCTGACGGACCCACCTTGGTCATTGAGTCTCAGCTTTAATGTCAGAAGGACATTGTAGGAAGCTCTTCCCTGATGATCCTGGCCCTATAGCACAACCTTGCTTTATTTTTTTTATCTTGTATCATTTCCAGCTATTTCCAAATCTAAAATACTGTGTATAATCTGTCTTCTCTTTCTAGACTATAGACCCTAAACCATTTAAATCAGAATCCAGCATAGGGCCCAGCAGCAGTAGTTTTCTTAAATCACTTAAAATACTCCATAACATGCAGCCAGGGTTGAGATCCCTTGCCCTGGGGTTACGTGATACACTCAAGGAAACATCCACAGAAATGTTCAGGGAAGCCTTGTTTGCAACAGCAAAAAAAGTTTAAAATGACTGAAATATATAGCATCAGGAAAATGGAGATGTAAATTGTGGTATATTCATAAAGTACAATAAATACTATACATTGCTTAAAATAAATTACTTAGAGCTACATAAATCAGCATGGATAAATCCTCCAAGTACATCGAGTAAGAAAAGCAAGTTATGGAAAGATATGTATGGCATAGCACTATTTATAAAAAAGCAAAAAAGATGTAAAACTGCATGATGTATGACTATGTACATCTGTAAGAAAATTTAATTTTTGAAAAAGTTTTGGAATGATAAACACCCATTTTAGGAAAGTGGTTATTTCTGGAGAGGAAGATGTACAAGGATTAGGGAGGGAAAAAAAACCCCAAACACAGGAACTTTACCTCTTTGCTTTATTTCTTAAAAAAGACAAGAAAGATCTAAAGTGAACGTGGGAATGTGCTGGGTTTAACAGAGTTTTTTCTTTCCACTTTTCTGTGTCCTTGAAATCTTTTGTAACAAAAAAAGATGATAAATTTACACTATGTTTCTTGAGCTACTATCAGTAGAGTGTAATCATTTTTGTCAATCATCTGATCTTCCCATGCTTTGTGGCAATTATTGTCTTACCTCACTTCTAAGTCTTCTTTAATAACTGAGAATATAGAGAAAGCCTGAGAACCATCTATGTTCTTGTCACACTTTAATGAGGAAATTTTGCTCCTGCCTCCTGTATGTTATTGAATCCTACTTTAATTTCCCATTCTCAGAAAAGTCTAAACTGTGGTTCTTATCCCTGTGCTTATGACCCATCCATTCGTTCATTTGCTTGCTTATTCATTTAGTATTTCTGAACACACTTTTTTTTTAGACCAAGTCTTGCTCTATCTCCACCCAGGCTGGAGTGCAGTGGTGTGATCACAGCTCACTATATCACTGTGGCCTCAACCTCCTGGGCTCAGGTCATTCTCCCACCTCAGCCTCCCAAGTAGTTGACTCTATAGACATGCACCACCACACCTGGCTAATTTTTGTATTTTTTTGTAGAGCAGAGGGCTTACTATGTAGCTCAGGCTAATCTGAGCTCCTGAGCTCAAGTGATCCGCCCACCTCAGCTTCCCAAAGCACTGGGATTACAGGCACAAACCACCTTGCCTGGCCTAAATACACTACCAAAGTGGAGGTGTGGGTAGAATTTTATTCTGAATATACCTTCTCTTACCCTGTTCCTCAGTCTGCCTTCAGATCTTAAAGTATTTTTGTTGTGTTTATGGCAGATATATTTCGGATAACTCGAAGAATTTCACAGTGAGTATATATTATTCACTTTCAGATTCTCATTCACTTCATAAGCTGTAATTTAGGTTCCCAAAAGTTCGCCATGTGTCACTAATAGAACAATCTAAACCAAAAATGTAAGTCTCATGTGAAGTTACATAAGAATGGATGGACTTGTAGCTGGCTGGTTGGGCCTTATAATTCCTCCTCTAAGGGCAAAGCTCGGAGCTCTGTGGAATATCCAGAGATCCTTAGAGATGTCTCATTTATTTATCCTTTTTGAGACAGGGTCTCGCACTATCACCCAGGCTGGGGTGCAGTGGTACAATCATAGCTCACTACAGCCTGACTCTCCTGAGTTCCAGTGAGCCTCCAGGCTCAGCCTTCTGAGTAGCTGGAACTACAGGTGTGAACCACCAGGCCTGACTTATATTTTAATATTCTGTAGAGATGGAGTCTTGCTATGTTGCCCAGTCTGGCCTCCAACTCCTGGCCTCAAGTGATCCTCCTGTCTTGGCCTCCCAAAGTAATTGGCCCAGGGATGTGTCATGATGTATTACAGTTCCTGTTTCTTGAGGCCCCAGATCGTGTCTACCTCTCCTGCAGCCCTGGCATTCATCTCTTCACTTAACAGCAACTTTCTGTTTCGTGTTGTTGGGGACTTGGTGCCATCCCATTGACTTAAGACACTGAAATTACTGGGTGTTTCTCTTACCCTATCTTTTTTGTCAAAGTCTGCTTCTCTCTTTCTCTTCTCTCTCTCTCTCTCTCTCTCTCTCTCTCTCTCTCTCTTTCGAGACAGGGTCTCACTTTGTTGCCCAGGCTGGAGTACAGTGGTGTGATCTTGGCTCATTGCAGCCTCCACCTCCCAGGCTGAAAGCGATCCTCCTGCCTCAGCCTCCCAAGTAGCTGGGATTACAGACATGCACCAGCATTCCTGGCTAAGTTTTTCTATTTTTTGTAGAGATTGGGTTTCACCGTGTTGTGCTGGCTGGATATTCTTTGCTTTAAAAAATACAGAGAAAAGAAAAAATAAATAAGGAATATTTATTTTTAAAAAAATCAGATCTCAGTTATTCCCCAAATTCTTAATTAAATTCCCTAAGTGAATTTACAAAGGAAACCCCACATGGCTTACCACGGGAGCCCTGATAATGTGTGTGTTGTCTCCCAAAGCCTAGAAAGACATGAGCACAAATTCGATAGAACCTGGGAAACTGCAGTTTTATAGTGGGGAGGGGGGAGGGATGATTGGAGTCAGAGCCTTACTTTTCATTCAAGTGTGAAAGAAACACAACTTTTCAGGATGAAATTGGCTGGAGGGAAATGTCACGCCAGCATGTGCAGTCTGACGGGGGACAGCTGGCTGGAAAGGCGTAAATCAGAAACCAGCCTCACCTTCTCACTGTGGAAATTGCCACCAGAATGCTTATAAATAGCGCTCTCTGTTCCCAGTTCTGTCAGGGGGAGCAGTGGGTAGTTCCATGAAAGCCACCCCTGTCTACAGCTCAGAAGCAGACTCAATGGTTTCCTTGTGAAAGGCCCAGCTCTCCGGCATAGCAATGGAGGCCTCATGGGCAGGAGGTACCGGGGACTCCATCGGGGCTGTGATATTAGGTTTGCCTGGGGAGTGGGGGCCATTTGGGGCCAGAGCACAGAGGCCTTGGGCTCTCATGGCTCAGCTCAAAAATCCTGCAGATCTCAGTTGTCCAGCAGAGGTTAGGAAAGCTGACCCAGAGCTAAGGGAAGCCACACTCTTAGCCCAGCCTGTGCACTAGCCCAAGGCTTCTTTAGATTCCTGAACTACTGGTTTCCTGAGTTTGGAGAGTTAAGATGGACAGTTCCAGCTAGGTGCTCCCAGCACCTTCCAAACTATGTTTCACCTGTGACTACTGAGTTCAACCAAATCCCATAAACATTCTGCTAAGCCCTAGGGGATCCTTATTTTTATGTGAGCAATACAGAGTTCCCAAATATTTCCAACCCATTGAACCTGGCCGTCTCTGATCACAGAGCCTGTGGTTCTCTCCTTCATTTCTCTATAATGCTAGCAAAATGCACTCCACATCGGTGCCGAGTTCCTGCCTGTTAAATGGAGGAGTAGCCGCTTCCCTGGTCTGCATGGAGCCCAGTGAGGTGACTCTGAATCTCTTTTCCAGAAGAGTGCAGTGGAAATTCCAGGGCAGGCTGTGAAAGGCGCTTCCTTCTGTCTTCAAGGGACTCCATTTATAGCCACGTGACTTCAAGCAGACAGAATAATTAGCTTCAGGAAAGAGGCATTCGTGGAAACCAGAGAATGTCCTCTGTGCATTGCTCTGGGCAGTTCATTGATTAAAATGCAACTCAAGCAAATCAAACACAAATAGTACTGAATCTAGGACTGATCAAAGTCAGAAGTAACCCCAGACAATGCTTGAAGTTGTACAGAAGCATGTGGGTTATTTTTTTCTTTTTGTTCATATGACTGTGGAACAAGGTAGAGAGAATGACTGACTGGATCCTTCTAGGGACTGGTTAGGGAGCCTGGACAAGCGGGTTCCAGACGTGGCTCCTCGTGTGAGCTTGCAGCACAGCAGCCCCTTGTCCGAAGGCGCTCTGTTCCGAGACCCCGGTGGATGTCTGGAGCTGCAGGTAGTACTGGACCCTTCATATACTGTGTTTTCTCCATCTCGATAAACAAGGTGGCTACTAAGTGACCAGTGGGTGCATAGTGTAGGTAGCATGAATATGCTGGGTGAAGGAAGAGTTCATGTCCCAGGCAGGGCAGAGTGAAGCAGTACAAGAGTTCATCACTCTACTCAGCACAGGGTGCCATTAAAAATGTATGAATTGGCTATTTCTGGAAATTTCCAATTAATACTTTCAGACTTGGGGGGGGTTACTGTCATTCCATGTCAAGGAGTCAGTCTCTCATCTGCTTTGTGATAGGAGGGAGGGCTTGAACAAGGTAAAGGCACAGGTTTCTCCCAGCATCTGTGGTCTCTGGTTTGAATCCGCCCTTCCCTGGTTTCTCGCTAAAGGCTGCAGAAAGGTGACCCAGGGCCTGGCATGTTCCCTCGAGCACCTCCTCCTGCTCATTCTTTCTTACCCGCTCACATCCTTTTAATCTTAGTTTTGGCAACTGCTGAGCAAAAGCAGCTGTTTCCTTTGCTGACTCTACCTTCTTTGGGCTGTCAACATACGTACTGCTTGCGATGGCTTTGGGGCAAAACGTTTATGTTTGATTAACTCAGCTTTAAAACACACCAGCCACGGAGGCACTAATTCTACTGGATTTATCTGTCATGTCAGTAGCTTTCAATAAATAGCGTGGCTCCTAGTTAGAAAGCACAAAGGCTGCATCTGTGGCCAGGTGATCAAGGAAAAGGCAATTTTAGATGGGATTTTCATTCGATAAAACTCAAACTCCAGGTTGCCTCTTTAAGGACCAAGGATCACCCACAGGAGTGCTTTTAAGTTATGTTTTTCAAGGAGAAGAACCCATCTATATTCTGATTCCGACCAATTATGCTTCCACTCAGTTTATCTTCTTAGGTTTTAAATACTTTTCTATAAAAAAATCCTTCAAAATGTAGTTTTATGATGAGTCAAGGACTGCTGCTGTGCCTTAAGCTAGAATAAAACCCACAGAATACATTTAAATGAATTACAAAGTGTATTATACTCTGAAAATCAGCATTCAAATGCACATTAATTTTCGCAGCTCTTAAATACTTCGGTTGCTGAGGAACTGCCTCCATTCTATAATTGAAATAGCTCTTCAGATGCAATTTAGTCACTGATTGGTTTTTAAGTATTTTTAAAAGCTAACAGCTCAGACAGAAAAAGGTGGTATACCCTTGGGTTTTAAATAGGAACAACAGATGTCACCATGCCACAGACTCACCAGGCCACTGGAAGCCACGTTTATTTCATCCGGAGAAAGGGTGCTCTGCCCGAAGCTTGTCACACCGTGAACTGTTCAGGAGACCATAAAGCTGGCTTGACATCAAATATAATGTCATCAAATATGAGGAAGCTGTTATCATTTGAGTGAATGGGCCACGTCGCTTTTTAACTCTTCCACTCACACCTTTTATTCTCTTGCCCTTTCCTACCCCTGGCTTTTCTGTTTGAAAAAAAAAAAAAATGCCAAGCAGGAAAAGAGGGCAAAACAGAAAAGAAAGTTCACATTGATAGTCATGAGCAGGTGAATATCTGTAGGTGTGGCTGGGAGGAGTTTAATCCATTCTCCGTTTGCCCCAAGAAATAAGTGCTTTTTTTTTTTTTTTTTTCTTAAATGAGAAATGGGTAAACAAAAGACCTAAAGCAGATATTGGAATGCCCCATGGATTTAATTTTTTTAAATATCCTAAGCAGCAAAGGATGTAGCAAGGCAGCTGTCACTCCACAACAACAGGCAGTAACTTGAAGATAAGAAAAATCACCTAGCAAAGAACCAGAAACACCATTTGACCCAGTAATCCCATTACTGGATATATATCCAAATGAATGTAAATCATTCTAGTATAAAGATACATGCATGTGTAAGTTTTTTTGCAGCACCATTCACAATAGCAAAGATGCGGAATTATCCCAAATGCCCGTCAATGATAGACTGGATAAAGAAAAGGTGGTACATATACACCATGGAATACTATGCAGCCATAAAAAGGAATGAGATCATGTTCTTTTCAGGGACATAGATGGAGCTAGAAGCCATTATTCTCAGCAAATTAACACAGGAACAGAAAACCAAACACTGCATGTTTTCACTCATAAGTGGGAGCTGAACAGTGAGAACACATGGACACAGGGAGGGGAACAAAACACACAGGGGCCTGTCGCAGGGCCGGGGAGGTAGAGTATCAGGATAAATAGCTAATGCATGTGGGGCTTAATACCTAGGTGACGAGTTGATAGGTGCAGCAAACCACCATGGCACACGTTTACCTATGGAACAAACCTGCATGTCCTGCACAAGCATCTTGGAATATAAAATGCATTAAAATTAAAGAAGAAAGGAAAATAAATCCAGCGATTCTTTTTCAGCCACGTGCCGCCTCCTTAATATTTTTAAAATTTGTTTTTGGTTTTGCTCATGTGTTCTGAGGCAGGATCTCACTCTGTCACCCAGGCCGGAGTGCAATGGTGTAATCACTGCAGCCTCTACCTCCTGGGCTCAAGTGATGCTTCCACCTCAGCCTCACAAGTAGCTGGGACTGCAGGCACTCACCAACACACCCAGCTAATTTTTTCTGTTTTTTGTGGGGATGTTGCCCAGGCTGGTCTTAAACTCTGGGCTTAAGGGATCCTCCCGCCTCAGCCTTCCAAAATGCTGGGATTATAGGCCTGAGTCACCACCCGAGGTACTTCTTAATATTAACAGAACTATTTTGAACTCAGTCATGATGGGAATAATAGAATATGTCGACAAAAGCATGGCAGATAAAGTTAGAGCTATCCCTAAATTTCTCACTTATTGAGGATTAATGGTCAAGTCACCTAAACTCTGTTTCTTAACTTTCTTCTATGACAAGTAAGATTACTGATATATTGTTGGCTGGACTGTCGTAGAGTTCACATATATGGTAATAATGCTTGAAAATCACAAATTGCTATAAGAGTGTAAAACCGAATCACTAAGCAATTATGAAGAATAAGATTTGGGAGAGGACTCTCTTGATCTTACTAGGAGGAAAACTTCCAAAACCTTGTAATTCGTTGGTGTGTTGTAGCAAATCAGATAATTTGTATGCAAAGATTCATATCCAAAGACAGGTTAATTGTGCCTTATAAATTCTGCCTTTCTGTTTAGGAGACCATCTAAAGGTTGAGAAGGTAAATTTCAAGTTATGGAAAAATCTAGTCTTTGAACTTTCGTATTAGCTAAATATAACATATCCAGGGAAAAATGGATGGAGAGAGAGAAACTGTTGGCTAACAATAAGAAACATAATTACAACATCTACCTACCATTTATTATGTGCTTAACCATGTACCCAGCAATTAGCTACATCTTTTTCATTTAATGTTCTCAAAAACCCTATGGGGTAGGTAATATAAATCCCTCTATATGTGTCCTAAAAGAAAATTCACTGTGATCTGATGGAGAGATGCAGAAATGGGTCACCTTTGATAGATGTAATTATTTAACCTTCTTGGATATGTCACTATTTAAATTACACTGTCCAAATCTGAGTTAAACACCCAAATAAGTCAGGAGCATCTCTTCCATAACAATCCCAATGGGCATTAACCCCTTTCCTGTTTGCCCCAAGAATACGCTTGTCTCTAATCCTAATGGAACATCATTAGGCGTGTGTCTAGGACACACTTGTGTTTAGGATTAGACACAAGTTCTGTTTAGAAATAACTCCAAGAACAGTTTTTATATTTTTGCATTGAAAATCATTTAGATTTGCTTCAGCCTCAAAGAGCATATTTATGAAAAACTAAATGAGCACTGGCAGCAGCTGCACTTTTCTTTCCTAAATGAGAAAAGGGCTTAAGTACAGGACACACTGTGGTCTATTTCCTTTGAAAACACTGGCATGGCACTTGGAAAATCAGTTTAAAATAATTCTCCTCATATCGAGGCTTGAGCTCCTATTGCAAAATTAATTAAGCAGGACTTTTAAGCTTAAAAAACAAAAGCAGAGACAAAATGGCAGTGTGAGAGGCACGATGAGGAGGCTGAGGAATCTTTAATAAGCAGTTCTTTCTCCCACTCCCTGCTTCCCTTCCCAGCCTCTGGAATCCTCTACCTCCATGAGATCCACTCTTTTTGTTTTTTGTTTTTTGTTTTTTTTTTAAGACAGAGTCTTACTCTGTTGCCCAGGCTGGAGTACAGCTGTGCCATCTCGGCTCAGTGCAACCTCCGTCTCCCGGGTTCAAGCGATTCTCATGCCCCAGCCTCCCAAGTAGCTGGGATTACAGGCACCCACCATCACACCCAGCTAATTTTTGTATTTTTAGTAGAGAAGGGGGTTTTTCCATGTTGGCCAGGCTGGTGTCAAACTCCTGGCCTTAAGTGATCTGCCTGCGCCGGCCTCCCAAAGTGCTGGGATTAGAGGTGTGAGCCACGGCGCCAGGCAAAATCCACTTTGTAAGCTCCCACATATAAATAGGAACATGAGATATTTGAGTTGGTTAAGGGACACAAAAATATAGTGAGATAGAAGGTTTAGTAGTCAATAGCATAACGGGGAAATTACAGTTCACAGTAATTCATTGGATATTGAAAAATAATTAAAAGAGAAACTAACTTTGCCAACATAAAGAAAAGATAAATGTTTGAAGTGATAGATATCGCAATTACCCTGATTTGATCATGATGCATTGTACACAGGTATCAAAATATCACGTGTACCTTCAAAGCGTGTACGACCATTACATATCAGTTTCTAAAAAGGAGTTTTTTCATTTTGTGATTGGAACCCCCAAACATGTGATACACAAATGTCAATGTTTACAAACGTGAGCTAAGGTACCCCAGGAAGTAACTGGAAAAAAAACTGCAGAAGAGTTTTCTCAGACACCAGACCCAGGCACCCTCTGTTTTGATCTGTGCATGTTGTCTGCAGCTAACATGAGATAAGACTAAAGCAGATGCTGGAATCCAGCGCAACCTCTGGAGCTTCTGCCATTCATTTCCCGGGTACTGCAGAGTCAGACGAGGGGGGACCACCTCACAGAGGACAGAGGGGAGGCAGGGGTGGGACCAGCCAGCCCTGTGGACACAGGGGACAGGGAGGATGCCGGAAACACTGCAGCCGGGACCCGAGTTCAGAGAATCCTGAACGTCTATTCTCCATGAATGATAGGGCACGTGTGGTTTGGAATGACAGTTTAAAAGACTTTAAAGTCCAGTGAAGAGCTGTGGTAAAAATAGATCTGTGCAGCAAGGTTGCCAAGCCAGCATGAAACAGAGAGAGGGAAACAAAGGAAAGAAAAAGAAGAGGGGCAGAGGTGCTGGCACCATGTACCGCCCAAATGAAAGTAGCCTGGAGCCACCTGCTGCTTCCTTCAGGTGTTTCCAAGGAAGGTCAACTCTCTTCGTTGTACATAGAAAGCACTAGGAATTTGCTTTCTAGAAATCCAGAGGATTCCTTATTTCCATATTAGTCAGGGGTTCTCAGCCTACACTGTGCACTGGAACCTCCTGGAGAGTTTCCCAAAATTATCTGGTTCCTGGGCCTCACTCCTAGAGATCCAATTTGGGGCCAGCATTGGTTGTTGGTTTATTAATTCAATTTCTCAGTTGCATCTAATGCCCAGCCAGTCTTGAGAAATGCTGCTTGCACTGACTTGCTGATACCTTTTAAAATTCTGCATTGCCCAGGTGGACTGGCTCAGTCCTGTAATCTCAGGTATTTGGGAGGCTGAAGTGGGAGGATCACTTGCGCCCAGGAGTTTGAGGTTGCAGTGACGTATGGAGGTGCCACTGACTCTAGCCTGGGTTACAGAGTGAAACCTTGTCTCCGAAAAAAACAAAATACCTTGATTGCTTTTCCTTTGTGAGGTATTTTAGGCACTTCTGGAATTTTAATGAAAACTTCAAAACCTATCATAATCTAGAACAAAAGGATTCCCCAGGAGAAACTGACACAGGTTTAACCTGCTTCTGTTTCCTAATTTCTAAGATGTGCATTTTTTTTTCTATTTTAACATATTAGAAGTCAGAATGCATCTGATAGTAATACCATTGTTTTCTCATTGCGGGCCAGGTAGCCATCCTAATAAGGCTTCCCTGACCTGCACACACGCAAACTTGTCTGTCGCTCTCTGTATCTGATCCTCTGCAAATGTGTTCTGTGCATTGCTGCAACCATATGTGTGGAGTTTCACAGACGCTTAAAATGTCTTTAGGAACATACATGATGATTTGGCATTGAAGCGGAAAGTTATTGTGTACAAAGACATGGAAGCAGAGAAGTGGGGCACACATTTGGCATTAGGGAAACAGTGACTTGTCATTAAAGGATTGGCAGCAATTCCTCATGTTCTTGCAAAGCAGCAACCAAGTGTTTCATGGAATCTAAATGGACACATCTGCAGGGAGAGCTGGATGCCTGCCTCTGCCTTCTGAGACAAGGCAAAAAGATCACCTATCACCCCTTTCATGCCAGCCAAGCAAGTAAGCACCAGCTACAAAACTCAGAGAGGTGAATGGTGGCTTGGAAGGGAAGTTGAGACAATAGGGAGAGACTTTCTTGTTTAAAGGAAAGCCATCTCATCAGCACCTTTGGTGGTACAAATGACAGAATGGTGGAAAAGGCTGTCCATTAATAATGGAGCCAAAAAGTAATATAAAACCATCATTCCCTGAATATGAAGCAGTTGTAGAAATGCTGCAACCAATTTATTTTGCTGATATTTTCTTTGTAAGGTACAAACAAGACCGATAAAAGTGCATAAATAAGTCTAAAAGAGCTCTTTTGCTAGGTATGACACAGAACTTCTAAGTAGTAGAAACATGTACTTGCAGTATTTTTTGTTAGCAGTGTGTAAAATAATTGTGTGCCTTACAATTAATTGGGATGTAAGATTTCACGAAACCTTGTATATAAATGCTCTACCAGCTATTTCTTTTCACATTTTAACATATTAGAAGTGGAAGGGTTTTTTTTTTTTTCTGTAAATTCTAATGTTCTGGTTACTGGAGATAATCAGGAGGATATTGGAGGGCTTTGTGCTTTCACAGAAGACCAATCTATAAAAACTTCACAGTGTTGTAAAATATCGTAAAAATGAACTAGCATGTTTCCCTGAATAAGTAACTTTACCTCTTCAGGCATCACATTCCTTGTATATAAAATGACAGGGTAAAAAAAAAATGGTTTCTAAGGACCTGAGTCATAGTTTGAGGCAAGGAAAAGATGAAATGGAATCAATGAAGCTAAAATTAAAAATGGACAGACACAACTTTAAAAATGTTTCGTTTGGAAGAAACAATCACATTCCACTCTTCTTTTGCTGTCTGCCTGTGTTGCCTACTTTCATACTTGGAAACTCATTCATTCATTAATTCTTTCATTTATTCGTTCATTCCTTCCTTCCTTCATTCATTCATTCAATTGTTCATTTGTTCGACATGCACCCAGCATGTGCCAGGCAATGAGGATGAGAGAAGATGTGTGGACAGGATGGTGCCATCCTTGCCCTCTCAGAGCCAAGAGGGAGCAGCAGATTTTATTGAGATTATTTTTGTGGAGACCTGCTGCAGAACACAGCGCTCTTTCAGATCTGAGTCTTGCTTTTAACAGAATATTAGCCCCCTCTTTGAAAGAAATCCTATGGTTCACATTGATATCTCCTCCTGCTCCCAGAATCACAAGGAACTTAGAAAAGAGCCAGGGAATCTGGGGGATGTTGCCATGCTGTTTGGTCTTCTTAACCCACACGAGCAGGGTCCAGGAAGGTTTTCCTAGAAAAAGATGATCTGACCTCGGAGCCATTGAGTGGATGTGAAGTTAGAAACACTAGGAAGAGCTGAGATCCCGGAGATTCACGCCAGCAATGTAATCGCTCTGACAAATGCGCTTCACTCCCGCCAGCGAGAATGTGTAGTCACCATATTAAATGGGATTATGCTAATAAATTTGTCCTGTCTAGCTTTGTGTTTGAACAAACAGGCAAACGATGATGCGATCTTGATTCAGGGAGAGGCTGCAGCTAGGCTGGCGGAACATTTCAGTGTTAATTGAAACCGTTAGCAGCAAGGAGGGCAATTTGTATTTAATGGCCTTTAAAAGGGATTCTTTCCATTCAGCATGGTGTTATTTCATTTTTTATGATGCCAAAGTCTTTCCCTCTTGTTTGAAGAGGCAGAAAGGAGCAATCGTTTTTGTTAGATGGTCTTCCAGTCCATGGGGAGACTTCAGGCCAGGTATGGTGGCTCTGCTTAGAAGCCACTGGAGTCAGAGTTTCTGGGCAAGGCTGGCATCCTGTGGGATTTGACAGTCTCTCAGCTCAAGTGACTTTTGATATTTTAGTGGGGGGCACTGGGTCCCAGAAAAAGATCCCCAGCTGAGTATGTGGCAATCATTAATATGACTCAATGAGTTGAAAGCGAACAAACTATCTAGGCTTTTTTTCTGGATAATGACAGATTTACTGAGTTACAGTTTAAGCCCTTTTTGTTTCATCTTCTTATCCCTTGCTCTGAAATTATTTGTCCTTGATTCAGCAATTATCATTTTTATGTGTCTGGATATTTTATTATATAACATCAATGCTAATGGAAATATAATCAATTGTGGAGAGATGGCACACTAATATTTGCTCCTAAAAACATCTTGTAGAACTTTTAGGAAGAAGAGACCAGTAATAGCAGCACAAGCTTTATTTGGATATATGTAAGTGTCCCTTTAATTTTTTTGTGTCCTCTCATCTGTTGGAACTAAACTTGGAACAGCAACTAAAGGAGCCATTACAATATCTGTACAACTTTTGTTAAAAATGATGTCTGTGTGTGTAAGTACTTTCTCCAGCAAGTATGTTTGTGTGCATACATTCTAAACAGTTTGAAAAGACAGGTCTCAAAGAGGGACCTCTGTATTTGAATTTTCTACAATAACCACATATTTTTGAATAATTAAAAATGAACATAAACAAGAGAGGGTAGAGTGCCCCAGAAAATTTTTAGAAAAAGCTTCCTCTTGTTAGTTATAAAATTACCACCAGGACAAAGCTTTCTGGAAGACCTGATCTCATGCAGGGAAGGTCTGAGTCATGAGGACAAGCAACTGCTGACACCATGTATTAGTCTGTTCTTGAATTGCTTAAAGGAATGCCAGAGATTGTGTCATTTATAAAGAAGAGAGGTTTAATTGGCTCATGGTTCCACAGGCTGTAGCAGGAAGCATGACGCTGGCATCTGCTCAGGTTCTGGGGAGGCCTCAGGAAGTTTCCAATCGTGGTGGAAGGAGAGTCACATACGGCAGGAGCAAGAAAGGCAGGGGGGAGGTGCTGGACTCTTAACCAGATCTCCTCAGGAGAGCTCTCAGTATTGTGAGGACCGCATCAAGGGGGTGGTACTAAATCATTCATGAGAAACAGCCCTCACGATCCAATCACCTCCCATTAGGCCCCACCTCCAACACTGGGGATTACACTTGAACATGAGATTTTGGTGGGGGCACAGATTCAAAACATCGCACCCTGAGCCATCGCTCTGGGGTGCTCCCTGGAATCGTCTTGTCTTAATCTCACCACCGGCCCTCTGAGCTAGTGCACTCCAGGAGCGCACAGTCCATTGTCTAGATGAGGAAGTCAAGGTTCAGAGATCCCAAGCCAGTTGCCCTGTGAGCGGGTGCTAGAGTTGGGATGCCTGTGTCCTGCCTGGCCACAGAGCCTGAGGCCTGATCATTGGGCAGTAGTTATGCCAGGGAGAGGCGTGGAATGAACAGTCTTCCTTAGGCCATTTGGAAAGGATCCTTTGCACTTTGGAACTCACAGGGAGTGTGTGTGTCTTTGGGGGAGTTGTGAGAAAAGGTGGCCTCATTTGATTGTCTATCCTGAATTGCAAAGTCTGAGAAGTCGGAGAGACCCTATCTACTTTATGCCCATTGTCTTAGCATATGACCTAATTTTGCTTTGAGCTACAGCATGGTGTTGACACAGCCTCAGGGGCAGGTTTGAACCTGTTTTGAGATCATTGGCCCAGTCCTTTCTCTGCTGGCCTGTGTCACATATACATGTGTTGATTGAAGGAAGTAAGAGTGTGAGGGCATGCATGTCCCCAGGACAATGCGTCACTGCAGGTGAAGTCAAAGACTCTCGTGATTGTAGGACAGGCCAGGAATACTGATGAACTACTGGAGAATCATAGTAGAACTCTGAACTTTTGT
Source organism: Cacajao melanocephalus (assembly GCA_963573385.1). Taxonomy (NCBI): domain Eukaryota; kingdom Metazoa; phylum Chordata; class Mammalia; order Primates; family Pitheciidae; genus Cacajao; species Cacajao melanocephalus. The sequence continues at coordinate 3,249 of CAUYLG010012850.1, read as the reverse complement.
ACTACAATTTCAGAAGGAAACGCAAGTCTAAACAACTCTTTGGAGAAAAAGGCCATTTGCAGCTGACACCTGAGCTTGTCTTCTAAAGGTTTAAAAGACTATGTTCACAGCTGGGTGTTTCAGGGTCTTCCACTGGACAAGGTGGCAGATGTTGTCCTTGTGGTGTATGGTATCTTTGAACAGAGCTTCTGAAATACAAATGATTTTCTTTATTATCAGCCTTAGTTGTAGAAGATGGTGGTCCCCAAAGTGCATGCAATTATAGAATCCTAAGACAGCAGATCTGGAACACGCCTTAGAGATTGTCTAGGTAGACCTGCTGCTTTTCTGAACAGCATGCTCCTTGAGAACATGGCTATGTCTTCTATGCTGTCTCTCGGGGTTTAGCATAGTGACTGAAGGGGAAACAGGTTTAGAGAGGCACATAACTTGTCTGTTAATCAGAGGACAATTCACTGGCAAACAGACCATGAGTAGGTGAATCCAGGAGCCAAAATAAGGAATTACTTTGGAAAAGATAAGCTGCAATCAGCTATATGACTCTGTTTGCTCAAAACAGTTTGGAAGGGAAGAGCGGGAAGAAGCCTCAGGAAATTCTCTGACTTTCTCTTTATACAGGTAGGGAAATTGAGGCTAAGTGAGGTTGAAAGGGCTCCTGTGCAAGATCACACAACTGACTTGTAACAAATAGATCTAGTGTGGAAATCCAAACTTTCTTGTAATCGATTTTGTTGTATATTCTATGAAAAAGGCTACCTCTTACGCAAAAATAAATTTTTCTTCTCCTGCAGGTTTTATCAGTGACAAAGTTGCCATGAAGGAGTTAGATTGATGGGTACCTTATTTATCTCACCTCTATAGTGGAAAAGGTCAGATAGAAAGGGAATCCCATACACAATTCCATTGCCAAAGGTGTCACTGACTTCCACTTTCTGCTAGAATTCAGTTATTTCTGGGGTTAGTTTTCTCCTGGTCTCTCTCTCTCAAGAATTTTACCTCATTCATATAATAAAAACAAAAACCCCCACTGTTCTTTGGAAAGTTAGCCAGACTAATGAAGGAGATAGTGACAGAGACCCTGTTTCCACTCAGAAGCATGTTGCTTTCCTTCTTTTTGCCCAAGTCAATGTGGCCAACCAGGGCTCCATTCCTTCAGCTGGGTGGCTCCTTGGAATCTGGAAAACTGCCCAAGAGGTTGTTTAGTGGATGGGCAAAGTGGATGTTGACATTTCTGCAGGAACAGAAAGATGGTAGCTGCTGTCAAGATCTGACTTGTTGCTGAGGACAGGTCCTCAGGGAGAGGCAGGGATTTGTTTTGAATGAACTGTGGAGCCTATACAGATGAGAAAACCCCGCATTCTTACTGTGCTCTCTGCAGTCCTGTAGAAAGTGGTGGGCAGAAGAACATTGTTAGCGATCCTGTCTCTTCTAGGGTTTCCACCCCGGCTGCAGTAAGGTTCTTCACGTCTTCAACTGTAGATTTCTTTCATTTTTATGGCTGAGGTTCAAGGGCTTTTGTTGTAACAGGGAAAGATTGAAATCTTGTGAGCAAGATTTAGATTGTGCCTCAGCGAAATGATAAACTAATATGCATCATGAACTTTGCGGTTTTTTTGTAAATAATCAAAATTCCAAATGCAAACTGCAGTATTTCCAGGGCAGTGAATACATTCCATAGTTTGGTAATGAATATATTTGGGTGTATGAAGTAAATGGGTATTGCATATAAATACTTCATACCATAATAGCTGAGAGCAAATTCACTGGGGCTGGATACCCTGGGTTTGAATTCTGTTCAAACAGACTTGCTAGCTGTTTTACCTTGGTTACTCAATTTTCCTAAACCTGTTTAACATATGTAAAAATAATACTTATTTCAATGTTTGTTTGTAAGCATTCAATGAGACAATGCTTTTAAGGTAAAGAGTACTACTAAGCACTCAGTACATTTAAATGCAATAATAATAGTAATCTGTTAGAAATTAGTGTCAGTTTTTATATTCTGCAAGCGCTATGTTAAGAAACCAAGCAAAAGTTTAGTTTCTCCTTTTAATAAACTTCTTCTCACTATGAAAGTTAATGCAGTTGATGGAATAAGGTCCAATTCGAATTAATCGGTTTCAGTGCTTGAGGCTTGAGCATAACAGATGAGAATCATGTGGTTTGGTGAGGGGAAGGCAGGGTTTGTTGAGATCCAATAAAACCGGTTTCATCCTTTTGAATAGCAGCAGCCAACAAGAGCCACCACGACCACCTCTGCTGCCAGACACACCACTCAGAGAGGATGTCCAGATGGCTAGAGAATGGAGCCCCAGGGTTTGGATGGAGATTTGGGGTGGTGGTGATGGATGCCATTATTTCCTCTTGTGTCCACTTTGTCCAAATAGGCTGCTTTCTTTTGATTCAGAGCCTTCTGTTCAGCTTTCTAACTGTATTGACCCAAAAGGATGGGTCAGGGCTATTTGCAGATATGGTGCCAAAAAATTGGGCAAAGACTCATGGAATCTTCTACTGACATTTTGTGCCTCAGGGTAGAAGCCTTCAGGTATCTGAATGTAAGAGTAGCAGACGTTTCTGTTATGAGTGAGAGTGTGTCAAAAATTCTGAATATTTCAAATGCAGTTCATCTCTTTGGTCTTACCTGGTTTGTCACGAAGTCACTTTAAATCTCTGCTCAAATATCTTTCTCTAAATTATATTGTAGAAAGAGAGATCCAAGATGGCCAATTAACAACAGCTCAGTATTGTAGCTCCCAGTGAAAGCGCAGAGAGCGAGTGGACACCGCACTTTCAGATGAATTTTTGTTGCCCACAGACTGGGAGATTCGTGGCGGAGGAGCCATATGGGTCGCCAGCGCGACTTTTTTGCCCAGCGCAGCTGCTTTGCTGGCGCCCCGGCACAGCGCTTCTCGGCGCGGAGTATACGGGATGGGGTGCCCTTTGAGTCTGGCTCGGCTGGTCCCATCCCCACAAGGAGAACAGCAATTGGAAGCTCTGAGGCCTGAGAGTTTCATAGTAAGCACAGCTGAACCGGGAAGGTCCAGCTGTGCGGGGAAGGGGCGTCCACCAAAGGAAAACTAAGAAACAGAAAAAACTTCAACACCGGGTGGAGAGATCCAAGATGGCCGATTAACAACAGCTCAGGATTGTAGCTCCCAGTGAAAGCACAGAGAGCGAGTAGACGCCGCAATTTCAGACGAATTTCTGTGGCACACAAACTGGGAGATTCCCGGTGGAGGAGCCACACGT
>CAUYLG010012849.1:0-61722 GCA_963573385.1 Cacajao melanocephalus | reverse complement strand
GAGGAAATATTTTCATTACTCTTGAGACATCTGGGGTGCTACATAAATACACGATTGCTGATTGAGATTTAGGTAGTAGTCTTTACCAAGACTGCTTTGCCAAACAAAAGCCAAAATAGACAAATGGGATCTAGTTAAACTCCAGAGCCTCTGTACAGCAAAAGAAACAATCATTAGAGTGAACTGGCAACCAAAAGAATGGGAAAAAATTTTTGCAATCTACCCATCTGACAAAGGGCTAATATCCAGAATCTACAAAGGACTAAAACAGATTTACAAAAAAAAAAAAAAAAAACCCCAAAAAACAAAAAACAAAAAAACCCAAAAAACAAACCCATCCAAAAGTGGGCGAAGGACATGAACAGACACTTTTCAAAAGAAGACATATATGAAGCCAACAAACATATGAAAAAATGCTCATCATCACTGGTTGTTACAGAAATGCAAATCAAAAACACATTGAGATACCATCTCATGCCAGTTAGAATGGCAATCATTAAAAAATCTGGGAACAACAGATGCTGGATAGGATATGGAGGAATAGGAACACTTTTATACTGTTGGTGGGAGTGTAAATTAGTTCAACCATTGTGGAAGACAGTGTGGAGCTTCCTTAAGGACCTAGAAATAGAAATTCCATTTGACTCAGCAATCTCATTACTGGGTATATGTCCAAAGGATTATACATCTTTCTATTATAAAGACACATGCACATGTATGTTCATTGCAGCACTGTTTACAATAGCAAAGACCTGGAACCAACCCAAATGCCCATTGATGACAGACTGGACAAAGAAAATGTGGCACATATACACCATGGAATACTATGCAGCCATAAAAAACAATGAGTTCGTGTTCTTTGTAGGGACATGGCTGAATCTGGAAACCATCATTCTCAGCAAACTGACACGAGAATAGAAAATCAAACACCACAAATTCTCACTCATAGGCCAGTGTTGAACAATGAGAACACATGGACACAGGGAGGGGAGCATCACACACTGGGGTCTGTTGGGGGGGAAATAGGGGAGGGACAGCAGGGAGTAGGGAAGTTGGAGAGGGATAACATGGGGAGAAATGCCAGATATAGGTGACGGGGGAATGAAGGCAGCAAACCACATTGCCATGTATGTACCTATGCAACAATCCTGCATGTTCTGCTCATGTACCCCATTCCAATCTTCTTGTGAAATTTATCTGGTAGGATTCTGAAAACTTTCTCTGTGTTATCTTGAATTTCTTTGAGTTCCCTCAAAGCAGCTATTTTGAAATATTTGACTGAGAGGACATATATCTTTGTCTTTCTGGAATTGGTCCCTGTGCCTTATTCAGTTCTTAGGTGAGGCTATGTTTTTTCAGATGGCCTTGATGCTTGTAGATGTTTGTCAGTGTCTGGGCATTGATGAGTTATTCATTGTAGTCCTCACGGTTTGAGTTGGTTTGTACTAATCTTTTTGGGAAGGCTCTGCAGGTGTTCAAAGGAACTTTAGTGTCATAATCTTTGTTTTTGGCTACTATAGCTGTATTTGTGTTAGGAACACCAAAGCCTAGTAGCACTGTAGCTCTTGCAGACTTATGAAGGAACAACTTTGGTGGTCTTGGATAAGATCCAGAGGAATTCTCTGCATTACCAGATAGTGTCTCTTATTGTCACTGTCTGGTAATGCAGAAAATTCTTCTCTTGTTTTCTGCCAAACAAAGAGTCTCTCTCTGTCTCTGTTCCTGTCCCTGTCTCTGTCTCTCTCTCTCCCTCTCTCTCTCTCTCTCTCTCTCTGTGTGTGTGTGTGTGTGTGTGTGTGTGTGTGTGTGTGTGTGTGTGCACGCGCTGAGCTGCCTGGAGCTGGTGGAAAGGTGACACAAGCACTCTTGTAGCCACCACCACTTAGATTGAACTGGGTCAAACCTGAAGCCGGCATTATACTGAGTCTCACCAAAGGTCTGCTTTAACCACTACCCGGCTGCTGCCTATGTTCATTCAAGGCCCTAGCACTCTACAGTCAGTAGGTAACAAAGCCAACCAGAATTGTGCCATTCTCCTCAGGGCAGCAAGTTCCCCTGGGCACCAGGCAGGTCAGAGAAGTCACCTGGGAGACAGGGCCTGGAATGGAAACCCTTAGAAATCTACTTGGTGCTCTCTTCTACTGCAGCTGATCTGGCACCCAATCCAAAAAACACAGTCCTTCCCAGTTTTCTCTCCTTTTTCCTCAGGTTGAGTAGTCTCTCCCTATTGCCACCACAACTACAGTTCCCCAGGGAGTACTTCCAGCCTACTGCTGATGTTCACTTAAGACCCAAGGAGCTTTTTAGTTAGCTTACAGTGAATTCTGCAGGCATGAGACTCACCCTTCAAGGAAGTGGGCTACTCTCTAGACCAGGGTTCAGCCAGAAATGTCATCCCAAAGCTGAGACTTGGAATCAAGGACCTCAAGACCCAACTTGCTGCTGTACCCCACTGTGGCTAAGCTGGTACCTTAGCTCAAGACAATGTCATCTTTACTCCTCCCTCTGCTTTCATTATACAGAAGGAGTCTCTGCTCATAGCCACCACAGCTTGAAATGTGCTGGGTCACACCTGAAGCCAGCATGTCTGAGTCTCACCCAAGGCCTACAGTGTTTCCTGCCTGGCTACTCCCACTGATTATTCAGGGCTCAAGGGCTCTTTAGTCAGCAGATGATAAATCCTGCCAGGACAGAGTCCTTCCCTTCAAGGCAGTGGGTTCCCTTCTGGCCCAGGATGTATCTAGAAATGTCATCTGGGTGCTAGGGCCTACGGTGGGGGCTTTCATAACTCTGCCTAGTGCCCTAGCCTACTGTGGCTGAGCTTGTATTTAAGTTGCAAAACAGAGTCTTCTTTACTCTTCTCTTTCTTCTCTTTAAGCAGAAGGAAAGATTCTCTTTTGGAGCTGTAAGTTGCACTGCCTGGGTTTGGGGGAGGGATGGCACAATCACTTCCTTGACCACCCTAGCTAGTGTCTCACTAGGTTGTATGCCCCTCAAGTCCACTGGCTCCAAGCCTGTCACTGAATTAGGACTTGCCTAGGAATTGTAGTCATTGTGGCCTAGACTGCCTTTCAGGTTTATTTAGGATACCAGCACACTTTAGCCCATGGTGGCAAGGCTTGACAGAACTCAAATTCTGACCACCAGAATGGGTGATTCCCCTTTGGCTAGGGCTTGCCTAAATGTTCCCTCTGTGAGCCTCAGTTGCGTTCTGCCTAGTGTTCGTTTTTGCTGTGATAGAGGGCCACTGACTTCCAATGCAAAGTTCCATAATCATTGCACTCCCTGTCTGTGCCATGTGGCTACTGCCAAGGGATGGAGGAGAGGGGGCATTGGCAATTCAAGACTGTCTTTCCTGTCCACTTTGGTACCTTTTAGAGTGATATGAAGTTAAAACCAGATACTGTAATTGTTTGCCTGATTTTTGGTACTTATGAAGGTGCTTTTATGTGTAATAGTTGTTAAATTTGCTGTTCCTGAAGAGAGGATAATCTGTGGAAGTTTATATTCAGCCATATGCTACCTGATTACTTCTTTTCCTTTATGTTTCTCATAAATTCACAATTATTGTTGATAAAATCAACAGTGGTAGAGTCTATCTAAATTATATTTTGTGTCCTATATACATTTTCTCAATAATTCCTTAACACATTTACATTAATTTTTAATTACAACAGTTGAATTTTGTGTTACATTTAGCTGCTTTCTTTTCCCACTGACAGTAGCCACAGGTTTATGACAAAATACTCAACATCACTAATCATCAGGGAAATGCAAATCAAAATAAGAGTATCATTTTATCCAGTGAGCTCTTATTAAAAAGAAAAAAACCCATATGCTGGGGGAATGCATAGAAAAGAGTCCTCTTATACCCTGTTGGTGATAATGCGAATTAGTACAACCACTATTAAAAACAGTATAGAGATTTTTCAAGTAACTAAAAATAGAACTACCATACAATCAAGTAATCCCACTACTTGGTAGTGATACAAAGAAAAATAAATCAGTATTTCAAGGAGATACCTGCACTGTCATGTTTATTCCAGCCCTATTCACAATAGAAAAGATATAGATTCTACCTAAGTGTTTATCAATGGACAATGAGTAAAAAATGTGATAAATAATATGCATTGTATATCTATAATAGTATTTCATTGTAATCAGTATATACCATGGAATACTATTATAGAGTGGAATATTATGAATACCATTTGGTCATATGAAGGAATGAAATCATGTCATTTTCAGCAATATTGCTGGAACTGGAGGTTATGTTGTGAAATAAGCCAAGCACAGAGAGACAAATACATATGTTCTTATTCATAATTGAGACCTAAAAATTTTTACCTCATAGAAATTAAGAGCATAATGATAGATACCAGAGGCTGGGAAGGATGTGTGTGTGAGAGAGAGAAATGAAAACAGGTTAGTTAGTGAGTACAAACATGCAGTTAGATGGAAGTAATAAGTCCTAATATTTGATTGCAGAGTAGAGTGACTATAGTTTACAACAATGTATTATACATTTTAAAATAGAAGAGAGGATTTGACATGTTCCCAATACAGAGAAATGGTAAATACTTACGTTGCTCAATACCTTAAATACTCCCATTTGATCATTATGCATTCTATGCATGTAACAAAATATCACATGTACCCCATAAATATGTACAAATATTACATAATATGTAAAATTTCTAAAAATAAATAAAAGAGAGAGACTAGAAAACATATTTACTTCTTTATTGTGGTTTGTCTTCAGTGGACTATAACAAAATTTGAAAAAAAAAATTGGGGGAACACAAAAAGTGTTTTTAGGATTTCTGAAACTGCAAATATATCGAGACATTGTTGACTTGCCCTCAGAATGATGACTTTGTGGCTGGGTATATCATTTGGGGTCACCATTTTCTCTTTAAGATGTATTAGATATATGTGTTAACTAATGTGAGGACGTCTTGTTAGAATTATTTTTGTTTGCTTGTTAGTAATGTGTTTTCATTTTTCCCAAGTAGAATATCCTGATACAGTGTATATTTTTATAACATTTAAAAATAGTCTAGATTTGGTCTGGGTGAAGCCATTTTTAAAACTAATTAATTTTGCCTAGTTTACTGTAAATCCTATTTTTTTCCAGCTGTTCCTGCGCAATTAATGAATATCCCAATGGTCTTGATTTCTCCTTTATCTCACTCAATGTTTCCCTATTTATTTTCTTGTATTCAGAACTTTCTTTGAGTTTTTAAGTAAGTTTCTCATATTAATCATCTAACTCACTAACTCAACTTTCTGAGCTATCCATGAGGGTGTTTATTGTCTCTATTTTAGTTCCAAATTCAGAAATCATATATACGTTTAAACCTATCCATCCATATCTAAGATAGTTCATTTATAATATGTTCTTGTTGTACTCACGAAAATGGTATATCTTTCTTGATTTTAGACCTGTAAATTTATAAACAAAATAATATTCTAATTTCTAAGCAATAATAGTATTTCATCTAGAGATATTACTATTATTTTTATAGGGTACATTTTATTTTCTAAGGATAGACACTTTGGTTTTATATATTTTGAGTTCTTGCTTATCTGAAAACATTTCTCTGCCATGTTCACATTTGAATAATAACTTTCCACAGAATAAAAAATTTGGAAAAATTTTACTTCTTTCACTTCTATTACTTATCATTGTTTTGCATAGAAATGTCCAAGTTGAGTCATGTTTTGTTCTTCTCTAAGTAATTATTCCTGTTCTGCATTTATGCTTACAGAATCTCATTCTTTATTTCTGAAATTTAAAAAAAGCAAATAATTTTGAACTTCTTCTCTCCATGAGGTAGGAAAAGAAAGCTGAAGTCATCTACACAATAGACACTTGCAAAACTGAACTAAACAAAGTATCATCTATTTTAAAAGATTGGAGAAGAGTCAGGAATTATGTGAACTCTGAGAAAATGGAAAGAAATAAGGAAATCCCTTTCATCACCCAGGTTTTCTGCTTGAAGGTAATTTCTAGACTGACTCAAGGAAGGATACCCAAGTAGAGACCAGCATTCCTGATAATTTTAGAAGTCAGAGATTAGAGATTGATGATGCTGAGGCAGATATTATATGCAAAGGAGGTTATCCAAAGGTAAGTAGGTAGGCAGAAAAAAGTTCTAGAAATTATCATGGTGGTCCTCTTGAGTAATTCATTTATTTAAATATTAGGGGAAAATATTACAAAATTGAGAAGATCATGTTCTAGGGACAATAATTATGTAAGCATGGTAAGAATTCCCGTAGGTCATGCAGTATCAGTAATTATTCAACTTCTAAGCAGATAGAATAAATTGGGCACATTGAATATACATGTTATTTAAAAGGTCAGAGGAACAACATATTAAAAATGAGGTTAATTATCACTAGAGTTAGATTCACCTTATAAGAGCTGATTCCAAGGGAGGAATAAAAGTGGGGCCCAAGTAGCAGTGTGGCTTCTATCACAGCCTTAACCTGGTATAGACCTCTTTACCACTTAAGATTTAAAAATTTCCTTCCTTCCATACCACAGAGTATGGGTTGGAGCAGTATGCCTACAAGTGAAAAGTGTTGCCTCCAAACCAAAAGTGGCCTACCACATTCTGTGCCTTCTTTTGTGTGGTGGTGAGTACCAGATGAATTAATTGTCCCTTACTTTGCAAAGGATATCACTGGCCATCTCATTCCTACAAACATTAGTGAAGTGGTAAGTTTCATTCTCTCTCTGTGCAGTACAAGTGTCTTATCAAGGCCTCTGGCATACTATCCACCTGTTATTTATCATGTCTGATCAGCATTCTGTCATCAATGTGGTAGCTCAGTGTAATGTTCGATGGGTTGTCCAGGTGATCCAGCTCTCCTCAGGTTATCTTTTGACATAAGGTAGCAGAGTCAACATAACCTTGAGCAAAGTATAAATGAACATTGTGATCCATCCAACATGAATGCAAACTGTTCTGGATCCTTTTTCTAATCAGACCAGGAAAAAAAAAAGAAAATTACTCAAATGCTGTCCTAGTAACTGGCTGATAGATGACTCATGCATGCACCAGACCCAAAGAAACAGTTAAATTCAAGAAAATGTAATGTGATTTGGGCTATTGGGTTTAAATAGATAGAACTTGAGGATTAAATCTATCCTAGTTAATTTCCTGCTACATTAAAAACATCAGTACTCCTCAGAAGAGTGTAACAAATGCAAAATATTAAAGAAAAAACTACAGTGTCCAGTGTACAATCCAAATGAGAAAACAGAAAAATATGATGTCCTCACAAGGAAAACACTCTCAAGTCACAATAATCTCCATGGTCAGAATGTTAAAGCAACTATTATCACTACAGCTAATGAAGTAAATTAAAATATGCTTTCTATATTTGAAAGTTGAGAAATCTCTGCAGTAATGTACAGGTTTTAAGAAATTAAATATAATATGAAATTTAGACATAAATTATAACTCATTTTAAATAAAATATATATGCATTGTGGTTAACAAGGGAAAAAAATGGTGACAAAGGAAAGAATCGGTGAATTTGATATTAGATTAATAGAAACTTATTTTCTCAGACAATTAGAGAAAAATATTAAAATAAATATAAGAAGAGTCTCTGGGACCTATAAGGCAACATAAAAATTTCTGACATTTATGTGATCAGCATCAATAAGGAGAGAATAGAGAAGAAAATATTTGAATATATAATGTCAAAAATTTTCCTGAATTTGGTGGAAAAAAAAAACTTAAAAATTCAAGAAATTCCATGTATCCCAAACAGGATTAATATAAAGACAATAATACCCAGACTCATTATAATCTAACTGCTGAACACCAAAATTAAGAAATTATTGAAAACATCTAAGGAAACTGTACACATTACAGCTCAGTTACCCATAATTTATTGTTGACTGACTTTTCACATCAAAATTATGAAAATAAAATCTATCAACCTATATGTGAACACATATTTTTTCAAGAATTAAGGAAATGTAAAGAAATTTTCAAATGAAATAAAATTCAAAGAAACTTTCACCATCACACTCACGGTAGGAGAAATGATAAAGGAACTTCTTGAAGCTGAAGAGAAAAGATACTAGTTAGAAAATTGTACATCCAGAAAGAAATGAAGAGCATAGGAAATGCTAAATATCTAGATTAGTACAAAATATTATTCTACTCTTGTTTTAAAACATGAATGAGACTGTTTGAAGTAGCAGTTATTATCCTGTTATATGGAGATTGTAATATTTAGAGCCTCTTCTACTCTGTTTTGTTATTTGTCATGTATTTGTCAGTATTTCCCTTCTACTCTGTTCTTTTATTTGTCATGTCCATTATTAGGTAATTATCATCACATAATTGTTATTTATGTGATCACATAATAATTTGTTATTAAAGCATAAAAAATCTGAAAGTATTTTGAAATTTTTATGGTTATTCTAAAATGGCTTACTAATTATAACTCATGATTTTAACTATCTATTTTAATTGTTTTCATATTTCTAGTAATAAAAAGTCAGGTTACTTGCACATATTATTGAACTTCATATAGTGATTATAAATTTTACACTGACATGACTAATAATTTAGAAAAAGACTGATATTCTATACTGAAATTATTATTACATCTACTGGTGGGTCCCCTTGACCTAGATCTACTTTTCAGTCATAATTTTTCTTCAAATTTGCAATGTTTGGTGAAAGAAATGAAATAAAGTGACTGAGCATTAGGAGATTCAACAATTAACATATCAGTAATTTTATTCCCTCTTCCCTTCTTCTCACCTTTTTGCTAATCTGACCTTAGCTGCAGCATCTCTAATTCAGGATGTGAAACTCTGACAGATAATTACCACTTTTTACTTTATTTTATGAATAACTTCTCCCTGGGGATTAAAATTGAGTAATAAATGTGGTCTCATATTTAAGGCTTATAGATTTTAGACATCTGAACACTTTTTAACTGAGAATATGGATAATATATAAATGGACATCTTTATAACTTCATGGACAGTTTGGATGCAAGAAAATAATTCTTATGCAGAATCACTATCTGGCACAGCATGATTGATCTACTTTAATTTATATTTATAAGGTCTTCATAATATCACAAAGGGACATGATGATTGATAAAACTAGAGTGATGTAGTCATATGAATTTTTGTTGCTTGAGAGTTTTCTTAAGATTTCTTTGAATAATTGATACAGGCTCACATACAGATCTCTCTGTGAATGATGTAGACATAGAAAATAAATTTGCATTAGTTTGGCAATATATATATATATATATATGTATTTTATTCATTTATTTATTTTTATTGTACTTCAAGCTCTGAGGTTTATGTGCAGATCTTGCAGGATTGTTGCATAGGTACACACATGCCATGGCAGTTGCTGTCTCCATTCCCCCATCACCTACATCAGGCATTTCTCCCAGTGTTGTCCCTCCCCAATCTCTCCACCCCCCGCTGTCCCTCCCTTAGCACCCCAGCCTCAACAGACCCCACTGTGTGACGTTCTCCTCCCTGTGCCCATGTGTTCTCATTGTTCAACACCCACTTATGAGTGAGAACATGCGATGTTTGATTTTCTGTTCTTGTGTCAGTTTGCTGAGAATGATGGTTTCCAGATTCATCCATGTCCCTACAAAAACCACAAACTCATCGTTTTTTATGGCTGCATAGTATTCCATGGTGTATATGTGCCACATTTTCTTTATCCATTCTATCACTGATGGGCATTTGGGTTGATTCCAGGTCTTTGCTATTGTAATCAGTGCCACAATGAACATATGTGTGCATGTGTCTTTATAATAAAACAATTTATGATCCTTTGGATATATACCCAGTAATGGAATTGCTGGGTCAAATGGAATTTCTATTTGTAGATCCTTGAGGAATCGCCACACTGCTTTCCACAATGGTTGAACTAATTTACACTCCACCAGTATAAAAGTGTTCCTATTTCTCCACATCCTCTCCAGCATCTGTTGTCTGCAGATTTTTTAATGATTGCCATTCTAACTGGCATGAGATGGTATCTCAATGTGGTTTTTATTTGCATTTCTCTGATGACCAGTAATGATGAGCATTTTTTCATATGTTTGTTAGCCTCATAAATGTCTGCTTTTGAAAAGTGTGTCTTCATATCCTTCATCCACTTTTGATGGTTTTGTTTTGTTTTGTTTTGTTTTTTTTTTGGTAAATCTGTTTAGTTCTTTGTGGATTCTGGATATTAGCCCTTTGTCAGATAGGTGGATTGCAAACATTTTTTCCCATTCTGTTGGTTTCTGATTCACTCTAATGATTGTTTCTTTTGCTGTGCAGAAACTCTTAAGTTTAATTAGATCCCATTTGTCTATTTTGGCTTTTGTTGCCATTGCTTTTGGTGTTATTCAAAATAGGTGAAGGATATGAATAGACACTTTTCAAAAGAAGACATTCATGAGGCCAACAAACATATGAGAAAATGCTCGTTATCACTGGTCATTAGAGAAATGCAAATCAAAACCACATTGAGATACCATCTCACACCAGTTAGAATGGCAATCATTAAAAAATCTGGAGGCAAGAGATACTGGAAAGGATGTGGAGAAATAAGAACACTTTTACACTGTTGGTGGTAGTGTAAATTAGTTCAACCATTGTGGAAGACAGTGTGGCGATTCCTCAAGAATCTAGAAATAGATTTCTATTCTTGTATAGATATTCCAGGGTCACGGAATTAGTATTTTTTTATATGAAAAATTTCTCTTTCTGCTAACCTCTTTAGCAATATTAATTAGGCTTTATCTTATAATATAAAGAGCTAAATATTTCCAAATATATAGCAAAAAGAGCGTATATTTTTCCCAGATATATAATCCCAAACAATTTACCCAAAGGTATTTTTCCAAAATTTCTCAACATGTTTTATTCAATTCATTCCAATTTCTTATTACATGTAACATATTTGACATTTACTTTTTAATTTTTTTTCTGGATCTTTTCTTTTCTACAAAGACGAAGTCCGGTTAGAGACATAGACGTTTTGGTAATTTATATCTCTTATTTACATCTCCTCAATTTTTTTATTTATAGTTTAGGCCATAAACGAAAACATCAATTTGTATCTTTCCTTGTAATTATTTTCAATGTATGTTTGTGATTTTTATTAAATTAAATCATATTCTTTTTGAGGACAAGTATTGTATCTTGTATTTTCCTCTATCACCAAAATGTAGAGCCTAATATTTGTAATCTAGTATAGGAACAATAAACACCTATATGTTGATGCTTAGTTTGAAAATTCTAGTAGTATTACTTCTTAAATTGAGATTTTGAAACTGTTTAAATTATTTTAAAAATTTTGTGGATACATAGTAGGTATATATATTTGTGGGGTTCATGGAATGTTTTAATACAAGCATGCAATGTGAGATAAACACATCATGGAGAATGGGGTATCCATCCCCTCAACCATTTATCCTTTGAGTTACAAACAATCCAATTACATTTTTAGGTTATTTTAAAACACACAATTTAGTTAGTATTGACTGTAGTCACCTTATTATACTATCAAATATTAGATTTTGTTCATTCATCATATTTTTTCTTGTAGCTAGTAACCACCCATGCCTCCCCCTTAACCCTTACTACCCTTCACAGTGTCTGGTAACCATCCTTCTACTGTCTATGCCCATGAGTTCAATTGATTTGATTTTTAGATTCCACAAATAAGTGAGAATATGCAATGTTTGTCTTTCTGTGTCTGGCTTATTTCACTTAACATAACAATCTCCAGTTCCATCCATGTTGTTACAAATCACTAGATCTCATTTTTTTAATGGCTGAATAGTACTCCATTTTGTCTATGTACCACTTTTCCTTTATCCATACATCTGCTGATGAACACTTAGGTTGCTTCTAAATCTTAGCTGTTGTAAAAAGTGCTGCAGCAACATGGGAGTGCAGATATCTCTTTAACATACTGATTTCCATTTTGGGGAATACACACCCAGTAGTGGGATTGCTGAGTCATATGATAGCTCAATTTTTAGTTTTTTGAGGAACTGCCAAACTCTTCTCCATAGTGGCTATACTAATTTACATTCATACCAACAGTGTACAAGGGTTCCTCTTTCTCCACATGCTCGCCAGCATTTGTTTTTGCCTGTCTTTTTCATATAAGTCATTTTAACAGGGGTGAGATGCTATCCCACTGTAGTTTTGATTTGCACTTCTTTAATGATCAATGATGTTGAGCACCTTTTCAAATGCCTGTTTCCCATTTGTATTTCTTCTTTTGAAAAAAATGACTATTCAAATATTTTGCCCACTGTTCGATTAGATTGCTAGGTTTTTTTCTGTAGAATTATTTGAGCTCCTTAAATATTCTGATTATTAATCCCCTGTCAGATGGGTAGTTTACAAATATTTTCTCCCATTCTGTGGGTTGTCTCCTCACTTTGTTAACACAGTTTCTTCAATAAATGTTGCGGGGAAAACTGGATATCTATATGAAAAAGAATGAACCTGGAACCTTATCTCTCACCATATATAAAAATAAAATCAAATTGGATTAAAGACATATCTAAGACCTCAAACTATGAAACTGCTACAAGAAAACATTGGAGAAAATCACCAGGACATTTGGTTTTGGCAAAGACTTCTTGAACAATACCCTAAAAACACAGGCAACCAAAGCAAACTTGAATAAATTGGATTACATCAAATTATTGGGTTGGTGCAAAAGTTATTGTGGTTTATACCATTGAAAGTAATGGCAAAACCTCAATGACTTTTGCATCAACATTATAAAAAGTCTCTGTACAGCTAAAAATACAATCAATAAAGTAAGATTTTTCTGATGGCTTTTCTTACCAGACTTCCATTCTCTATTCCAGTTTGTAATCAACTGACGGAATAATTCCTCATGCTCCACTGTCAATACATTGAGGGGTGAAGGAGTATAAAGGTGATAAAAAAGGGAATACAAAGCTTGTCCTAGATTTTTGTGTTTGGTATTTTCTAATTCCTACTTTAGATGCACTCCCCAACATTGTTTATAATTATTATGCTTTTAGAAACTGACTTATTTGGCTGCATTAAGAAGGCATCTTGTCCTCTAGTTCAGTGGTCCTTAACCTTTTTTGCAGCAGTGACCGGTTTCATGGAAGACAGTTTTTCCATGAACAGGCAGTGGGATGGTGTGGAGGGATGGCTTGGGATGATTCAATTGAATTACATTTATTGTGCACTTTATTTCTATTATTATTACATATTCACCATAAGGTAGAATCAGTGGAAATCCTGAGCTCATTTACTTGCAACTAGATGGTCCCATCTGGGGGTGATGGAATACAGTGACCATCAGGCATTAGATTCCCATAAAGAGCATGCAACCTAGATCCCTCACATGCACAGTTCACAATAGGGTTCATGCACCTGTGAGAATCTAATGCCACCACTGATCTGACAGGAGGCTGAGCTCAGGCGGTAATGTGGGCTTGCATGCTGCTCACCTCCTGCTGTGTGGCCCAATTTGTAACAGGCCACAGACTGGTCTCAATTTTTTGCCCTGGGGTTGGGGACCCCTGCTCTAGTTTCTATGTGGTTTTAGACAATGGTGGTGTAGGGGGGACTGTTAAAGTTAGAGGAGGAAAAGGGAGCCATCAGGGTATATTTTCCTTCCCTCAGCTCCTTTCCTGATAAGGCTTAAACTGGAGGTGGCTGCATTTCTCTTCCTCAGGCCACAGTTTCTGTCTAGTGGCTCTCTTAATTCAATTCCAGCTCTCTCTGCATTCTGGTAACCTCTCCTTTTCTTAGTTTCTTCAGGACTAAGGGTGATAAATCTTAACTTTTGCTACTTCTGGGATGTTTCCTTTGATGTTTTCCCTTAATATTGCTTTTTTTCTTGTAAATGAAGTTGTCCCTTTATTAGTCTCCTCAGTCATTCTAGCTGTGCTATATTTGGGGGGTTACTCTAAACTATGCAGTGTTTTATGTGAAACATAAAAAGACTGCTACAGCATACCTCTTTTATTATTAGTTTTGCTTCTAAATTCCGTTTCAGAGAAAATATTTGTAGTTGATATCAATGAAGTAAGCGTTATAGTTGGTGATGTTGAAATAAATGTAACCAAGGCAACATTACCTCCAAAGGGGAAAAATTCAGCTCAGATTGACCTTCTGGAGAATTAAATGAATACGAAAAGAACATATTGGCAAGGAAGCAATGACATTTACCAGCTTCTTAAATAGGCATTGTGCTTTCTTAAGTCCATAAGAAAGCTAGCTGAAAAGATTTCAGAGTGATTTGACAAAATGTTTGAAACACCATATAAAAAACTTTGGTTGACATCTTGTCACGTTAACTTTATCTCTGCAAAGTCAGATGTTCTTACTCTCCTCTACTTGATGTAAGATTAAGGTGCTGTGTGACAGATGGTTTTAAAAAGTACATTCATTCCATCTGGCCCAAGTGGAAAAATGAAAGTCACCTACAACTTTTCATCTAAATACTTGCAGTGAAAGGATTCTCAAACTGAGATTTAACTTTACAAAGGGAATCTATAAGATTCCAGTGATACAGCATTCCAACAATTTCTCTGTTATAGACATTTTTTTCACCTGCCACCCTGGAAAATACCAAACTTTGAAATAAAGTATGATAATTTTAGAAAGCTCCAGAATCATTTTATGACAGTGGCAGTTGGCTCAAGTTTTAGTGACCTCTCTCTTCCCTTCCTATTTTGACAATCTTTCTTTCAGGTGAAGGTCTTGTCCATTAATCTATTCTGTTGTATAAATAAAATAAAGCATTTAATATTTTATTTATCTTACTATTTGCATTTGTAACCTTTACCAAAGAAACAAAATTCTAATAATGGCATTTCAGTCTTGGGCAAGTCAGGTTGAGAATGGCTTTATGGATGCAGAACATTCCCAGTGTATTGAATTTTCCCAGACATAAAAAAAAATTATTATTTAATACAGACCCAGTATTCGAAGAGTTAAAAACATTAGGTTGAGTCAGTCCTGCAAAAGATGCAATGAAATTTAATTAAATGTCATTGACATTTATATAATTTTGTGTTAAAGGAAGACTGTTCTTTAACAGTACCCAGCTGATTTTTTTGTTTTATGATGAAGGATAGCTAGGTGGGATTGGTGATCTTATGAAAATTGGATGCAAGGTAGATATGATTATTATATAAGCTAGGGTGAATTTTTCTGCATCAGAATATATCTGCACTTTATTTCAAAGTTTCATATAATTATGAAATAGAGAAAAGTGTGAATCTAAGATTAACAAGATAGATTTACAGTAATTTAACAATGTATTTATAATAATTAATAGCTAATGATTAATAACCAACGTTTATATAAAGAGTTTAAGCTTCATTGTTACCTTCACATATGATATATGTGTAATGAATGTATGAATAAATCTATGTGACACGGAATATTTTAAAATAATGTTAAATGATGCTTCACTGATGAATTAATAATGCAAAGGTTTTATTAACTACTCAATTTATTCCTCTGCATCTTTATTCTAATTGGAAAAGAAAAGAAAAAATAATTCTCATATTATTTATCTATTTCACCTTATTATTATGTTAAGTACATAGTGTTCTGAAGTCTATGTGTAATATTTTTTAGACAATTTTTATGATATATCAGAATATTATTACCTGGAATATTCAGCTATTACTTTATTGCCAGATCTGACAACTTTATTTAAATGTTTAATAAATTGGCTAAATATTAACTCTAATTTCAGCAAGAATTATGTATGTGAATTTAAGGCACAGAATATTAGTCATATAGCTGATTAGAGATATATCATCATGAAAAAAATGTTCTGCTTATTTTTCCTTCTTTCTTTTGAGGTATGTATGGACTGCCAAATCTGTGCCTAAAATTGGGCTAACTATAGTATTTTAAAGAATTTTAAAAATATATTATTTTTTCTTTTGAAAGCTCGTATGCTCATGGTAAGACATATAAACACATATGTAAATAAATACTTTTAAATTTGTGATATATACTGGTTAAGCAAACAAACAACAACTAGGAAATTCATCACTACCAAATGGAGATTATCTCAGGAATGAACAGTTCATCATTTGAAAAAAAAAATCCATGTAAACTACCATTTTCAGAACGTAAAAGAGAAAAACACATAATCCTATCAGTTATGATGTGGTGCAGAAAATGCAACTGACACAATTCAGCATCATTTGTTAGAAACTCTGGCACACTGAAGTTCCTAATGAATGGAATTCATTAGAAACCAAAATCTACCCAAATCTAATATTCTTCTTAAAAGTGAATGTCTGAATTATTTTTCCCAAAATGTGGTAATACTGCTTCTATTTAACATTATGCTAGATATTCTGGCAAGTGCAATAAATAAAGCAAGAAGAATAAAGTCATGAAGATTAAAAGTAAAATAATACAACTTTCCCTATTTATGGATAAAACAATTGTTAAATGGAAAATCCCAAGTATTTACAGGAAATCTCCTCAAACTTATAGGTGAATTTAGAATATCCAGTATATTCCCAAATATATTAGAAAGTCAACATTTGAAAGCCAATTTTTCTATCACATTATTTATGATGTCTTCAAAATTTTGAAGTACTAAGGTATAAATGTAACAAAATACACATAAGATCTGCATACAAATAATACAAATGTAGATAAAAATAATAAATATATTATGAAAAAATGTCAGTCTCATAAATTGGAAGCCCTAGCACAGTTAAAATGACAATTCCTCCAAATTTAGGTATAGACTATATGCAATTAAAATAATCTGAAAATGCAGCAAAACTTTAGGGCAAGAATTCAAGGCAACTGATTGAATAATATGTTTTTAAGGGATAGAAAATTGTTATGGTACATAATAATTTCCAAAAATAAAAATATGAAAACAATGTGTTTATTTTATTGAAATATATTATTGTTATTACAGAACCCTTGGGGTGTTGCTTTGCCAGCTAGAAACTTCTGTGGCCAGTGGTGCCTTTGCTTGAGTTTTTACTCAGACCTGATGGTCTTGTGCCACCCACTTAGCCTGGCAGGCTGCACTCAGTCTGCACTACTGGCCCAAATGTCATGCCTGTGAAGGGTGAGCCAGACATGGAGTGGTGAGAGGTGTGTGAGTGAGTGAGTGTGGGGTCCAGCCACTGCACACACCCAGGTACACCAGCTGTGGTGGGGCAGGCAGCTCCAGATGCCAGTACAGATGCTGGCTCCCTGTGAGGCTGCAACTGGACCAGGTGTACCACAAGCAGCTTCCATGGCTGGCATCAGGGAGCATGGTAGTGCCTGGAAGCTTGGAGATGCCAGGAACTGCAGAGTCCCAGAGAGGGTATCACAGCCCTGGCTCAGGGAGCTCCTAGGTCTGGGCTCCTTGAATGGCTCCTTCTCTCTTCTCTACTTCTTGTTGCCTGCAACGTGGTGTGCATGGGGCATGTTTTAGCCCTGTTTGTGTTACATCTCTTTTAGACCCACCATTCTGCAGGTCCCAGGTTCTTGTCCTATGTCCAGGAAGAGTGAGTTACATGGGCAAGTGGAGGGTGAGCAAAGCAAAGAGGAGCTTTATTGAGTGACAGAACAGCTAAGAGGAGACTGCAGTGGGTAGCGCCTTTTCACAGGCAGGGCATCCCAAGTGTTCAGCTCTCAGCAGAGAAGGCCCACAGTGGATAGCTCCTCTCTGCAGGCAGGGTTTCTTAACAAGTGTTCAGCTTTCAGCAGAGTGGAGACCCTGGAATGGGAAGTTACTCACCACAGCTCATCATCCTGACATCTGCTCAGCTCTCAGCAGAGAGGAGACCCTGGGGTGGATAGCCTCTCTCCACAGCTGGTCATTCCATTGTCTCTTGAGCTCTCAGCAGGTAGGAGACCCTGGAGTTAGTAGCTCCTTTCCTCAACTGGTTGTCCTGTTGTGTCCTAGAGTCTGGATGAGTCCAGGGCTTTTGTTAGCCTCAGAAGGGAAGAAGTGTGCACTGATTAAACCATGGGCAGCCATGGGCAGGCCCAGAAAAAGCACCACACATTCCCACTACAGTCTGAAGGACTGGCAGCCCAGTTCCCAGGCTTCAGGCCCTCCCTGACTTGAAGGTGGGGATTTACTGGGGACCTACCCCCTTCCATCCAGGAGCCTGTCTGCCATTCATGGTACCCAGGCTGCCATTCATGGTGTCCAGGCTGTCCATGCCAAGTGGCATGTGCAGTCCAGCACCCCCTCAGGCTCCCTCCCATGCTTATTGATACCCAAAGTCCAGAGCGGGCCAAGGTGGCAAGGAACTGGCATGTCTGTGCTGCCTAAAGTGTCCCACACCCAGCCAGGCTAAGATAGCACCTGGCCTTGGCCCAAACCTGCTCTGAGATCAGAGCAGGTACCAGGCAGCAGGATAAGGCATTTCCAAGCTTGCAAGGGCAGAGGGAACTTCCCAGGTCCCTGAGAGTGCAGAGATGCCTAGGTCGTTGGATGCGGCATGGGCAGCTGCAGTTGTGTGTGGGAGGGCAGAGTTCCTGTCTGCTCCTGGCTCCCAAGAGCACAGGGAGGTCTGGGTCTGCAGCCATGACTTGGCAGCTGCACCTGTGCCCAGAGAGTACAAAGCTCCCAACCTGCCAACTCAGTAGGGGGCAGGGCTTCTGCCTATTCCTGGCTCCTGCTTGCTCTGTGGAGCATGCAGCCCCAGATACACCTCCCCTATTGCAGTTGGCATCATGGCATGGCTGCTGTAGATGGGCAACCACTGCCATCATTATTATCCTATCAGATAAATAAATAGATAATTTTGTTAGATATGAAGAAGATGCTCTAAAGCTAATATTAAAAATCAAATAATAGTCAAAACTATTTTGAAAATGAAAAACCAAGGTGGGGCTCCTGCTATATGATTTTAAGGATTACTATGTAGATCCAATAATGAAGATCTTGTACTATTAGAGTAGGATGGGCCCACAGATATGTAAGAAAGAATTTAAAGTCTAGAAACAGACCCACACAAATATTGTCAATTGAATTTTGACAGAGTTGCAAAGGAAATTCAATGGAGAAAGTATAGTCTCTTGAGCAACTTATGTTGAAATATGAATCAAGAAAAAGAACTATAACCTTTTTAACAGCTTAACAAAAATTAACTCCAATTGAATTATATATCCTTAAATGTAACATAAAATTATCACGCAGCTTTTAAAATAGGAGAAAACCTCAATGAAGTTAGGTTATGCAAAAATTCTTATATGTGACAACAAAAGAAAAACCTATGAAAGTTGGACTTCAACAAAATGGTAAGCACACAAACAGCACAATTTTAAAAATGGAGAAAAAATTGAAGTAACTTTACCAAAAAGATACACAAATGACAAATATGCTCATGAAAGATGCTCAACACAATTTTCCAATATGTAAATTTAAATTGGAGACAAAATAAATAATAGTATTACGCCATGCCTATTAGAATCAATATGATAAACTAAATTAACAGTACCAAATGCTGACAACAATATGAAGCACCTGAAACTCTCAGAGCCTGATGACTGGAATCCAAAATAGTATAGTCTCTTTGGAACAGAGTTGGACCATTTATTCGGGAGTTAAACTTGCTATTAACACCTAACAATCTCACTTTTAGTTATATTTCCTAGAGAAAAAAAAAAGCAACTTATATTCACTTAAAAATCTGTACAAAAATTTTTATAGCAGTTTTATTATTAATTGTCCTTATGTATCTAGAGGTCTATCCTTTAATAGTACAAGATTTTTATTATTGTATCTACATAGTAATCCTTAAAATCATATAGCATGAGCCCTCAACTTAAACCAGCTTCAATGTGATGAGAGAGTGGAAAAACAGACTACAATATCCATGCAATGGAATGCTACTCAGAAATTAAAAGGAATAAATGATTTATAACTGAATGACATGGATAAACCTCAAAAACACTATGTTAAGTAAAATAAGTCAGTCTCCAAACATTACATACTGTATAATTTTATGTATATAAAATTTGGTAAAAGAAGCTACTTCAGGGAGAGAGAACACATCAGTGGTTGCCAGAGATTAGGGTGAACAGTTTGGCTATGAAGGGATAGCATGAGATAACTTTTTAGATAACAAGATTATTGTGCATCTTATTGTGTTGATGTTTAGGTGAATCTATAAGTGAGTTAAAACCCATAGGCTGTATACAAAAATACTGTTATCTTACTGTATGTAAAAAAAAAATCCTGAGATACCGTACCATAGCTATGAAACTAGACATGTATTTTTTTTAATGTGGGACAATGTTAAATTTTATATGCTGCTAATGAAAGCATCATTTCATATGAAGAGCAGTTTGTCATATTAAGACCTGACAATTACATTCCTAGGTAATTCCTAGAAAAAGCCTCTAGGTACACGTGGTAACATGTACAAAATTGTTCGTGTTATGGGTATAGCAACAAAAGGAAATTACATATATGTTTAGTAAATAGTTGTGATATGTTCACATAAGGAAATGTTACACAGAATTGGCAATAATTTAACTAGTACTAATTTTTCATTGACTATGATGCTCACAGACATAATATTAAACTAAGGGAACAAAAGAATTATATGATCAATGCATGTCACTTATTAGATAGAAAAAATTTTAAACATAAAAATGTTGTTTATATAGAAATGCGTATTAATTTAATAAAACTAAAAAGATATTCATAAGACTGGTAACTAGAAAATTGAGCATAGATGTTATCTTTAGAGTGGGGCGGAAAACAAGTTATCATTACATGATTAGGTAGGAATATATAGAAAGATTTATCTGTTTAATAATATGCTACTTAATGTATACAGTGGATATCTAATGTTCTGTCCTATATTTATATATCTAAGATTTTCTATAGGATGTTTCTTAAAGAAAATATAAGGAAATAATAACATATGTGACGGCATTAATAACTACATGATCTGTCTTTTTAAATAATGTCTAAATTTTAAATAGCTATACAAAGAATGAAACATTTATCTTAATGGGTATTACTATTAATGGCGGAGTTCCTAAATATGGTGAAAACCTCAGATGGAGAGAGTTAAATGGAGAAAAGATGTCTTCACAGAGACTCATCATATATCATGTATGAATCTGTAAACTGCCTCTGCAAAAAAACTGGACTTGAGTAGCACAGTTAGCAGGTTATGGTGCACCAGCACATTTTCTTATTACTTAGGTAGAACCCTAGAAGGAATGTGATTTGAAATTTGTCATTTTCAACTCATTGCCATCATATATTATACTTTTGTATAGGATAAATTAAAAGAGAAGTGGTAATGCGAGTGTAACACAATTTCAGTTAAATGCATTCCCTTCATATACATACTCTTCATTTACACAAAGTCTGAGGCAGTCATGATGCAGTAATTTTGCTTTTCCAAGTTGATGTGTTTTTCAAGATTAAATGGAAATGCCCTCTCTCCTAGAAAGTTTTATTACATTTCCCATAATACATGTGATATTTTTTCTCTATGGGATTTTTTTTTTTTCGCATCACCAGTTTAGCTTTGGGCCATCTTTTGACCCAAAACTTGCATACTGGCACCCTGCATGTATGTCATGCTTAGCCAGTGTTAACAAAATTTAATATTTCACATAAAAATCTGGATTTCTTGTGTCCTTCAAGCTACATCACATCAGGAGGCATTTGATATAAAAGAAGTAAAAAAAAAAATCTGGATTTCTAATTTGTCATATTCCCTGCACATCAGATTGGTTACATAAATGGTCTTTGAATTAGATGCAAAAGTTTGCTTTGCTTGTTTTCTTTTCTTGTTCCTTTTTTAAAAAAAAATACATAAGGGAGATAGG
This sequence comes from Cacajao melanocephalus, assembly GCA_963573385.1. NCBI lineage: Eukaryota > Metazoa > Chordata > Mammalia > Primates > Pitheciidae > Cacajao > Cacajao melanocephalus. The sequence goes on along the minus strand of CAUYLG010012849.1, from coordinate 39,860 downwards.
AAATGGGAAGCACTTAAAAAGGCAGAGAAAACAAGGCTATTTACAATTTTTGAAGGGGTATATAAAAACCAATAAATAATAAAATATTCTTGCCATGTGGAAGCTTATAAAATGATAATAGAAAATGTGTACCATGTGCTTTTAAAACTCTGTATTATTCACCTGAAGGAAGACAATGAATAATAATTCCATGGATATTCAAGTTGGCATTTTTTTTTTACTCTCCTCTTGCAAAAATAAAGGCAGCCAACCAAATTTCTGGCATAGGGGCTATGCTTACAATCTGCCAGAGGTATTTGCTTGGAAATTAGAAATTAGCATTTTTACAGCCTGGTGTTGGGAAATTGACAACAAAGTCAAATTTTAAAAATACAAAAGTTTACAATAGATACTGTAATATAGGAATAATATATTCTTGGGTTTTAATACATGAAAGATACAATAAAATCATTACAATTTGACTAAATCACTGTGTCATAACATAATGAGACCATATTTTTAGAAATTATTTTACTATCTAATATTTTTGCATCTCTCATTGTCCTCACATAAGTTGAAGTTATTGAGTCAAGTCCTTATTGCTCTCAAATTAAGTTGGAATTATTGTTGTACAGGCCTTTTGACCTTAGGAACTTCAAAATTGGTCTCCTGGTATTTATTTCTATCCTTCTCCTATCCATTATACCCCTGTGGCCAGATAACCTTCATAAAACACAAATCCAGTAGTTTCACGGTTTTTATTAAGCCATTCAGTAGTGTTCAACAAATCCTTAATGCGATTTATGCAGTCTTTTTACGTATAGTTCATTTAGTTAGCTTTATATTCTGTATTTTTCCCATTTCTATTTTTCATTTCTATATTTCAACAGTTTAGAAGCACCATCTTTTTCATTTGATAGCTCTATGTCAACTCCAGGCTTTGCTTTGTATTCTTCTGATAAATGTAGCACGTCATTCATTCTTTATATTTAAGTTTAATTTTCCTCCTGAGTTTAACTTTCCTCCTAAGAGAAAAAATTAAAGGAAGAGACTGAACCATCTTGTCTGAAGTCTGTCTTCTCACTTTGAGGCCATATCACATACTTATTTTCTTATGAAGACCTTTAATAATCTGTGTTTTCTTATTTCTTTTATTTTTCTTAAATACTATCTTTCTACCTCACTAGTTTTAGAAGAGCAAGAAGCATTTTTTTTTTCTCACCATCGAATGTTCAGTGCCTGGAATTGTGTCTGGCACACTCTCAGTACTCAAGAAATACTACAAAGTGAATAGATTAATAAATGATCAAAATGTTGCTTCCATATCCAAGTCTTTCCTACATTTAAAGAAAATCTAGGGGACTTACAGCCCCTAAATTCTCTGAAAATGAAGTTTCAAGTATATTTAAAATTTGACCTACAGACAATTGTGTTTCATGTGTATCTTAGTTGAATTGTTTTAATATAACAGTGGTGAATCTCACAAATTATTTTGCTCAAAGAACTTCCTTTATATAACAGGAAAAATGTATCTGAATCCATCTCTATAATTTCCCTGGAGGAGTTGTTTTTATTTGGGATATTATTCAATGAGCATAGCCATGGGGATTGGTCTTGTTGAATATATGGGAAGCCTCATTTTACTCTCTTGAGTTTCTTTTGTGCTGGGGAATGCACTTACTCAACTAGTCTTTAGTTAACTAGGGAATTTTCTATCCATCCCTAAAGTCTAGGAATTTGTTTATTTCTGTCCCATATCTTGACAACTAAATACAATGTTTAAAAGCATTTATATAACATAAGATTATTGAAATTGTTTTAATAGGTATCCATGCAATTTAACTTGTTCAGTTGCTAAAATTGCTATAATTTATATTATGTTACTAAAACCTTAATCTTGATAGCAATGAAGTCTGAAAAATGAAAATTTAAAAATAAGTGGTAGGTTAAAATTTGAAAAGGCAAAATGATTCTCCTGGTTTCCTTTCCATTTCAGTAATTTCTTCTGTGAACCATGAAAAAGAAGAATCTTTTAATCATATAATGAAATAATTTAAGTCAGATAGGCCGATAAGCTAAATACCAAAAATATTTTGTTAGTAGATTTACAATTATCTTTATGCTTCTTTATAATTTTGTAGCACGTCCTACATTTAAGAACTGCACAGGGACTCACAAACAACATTCCTTTTCTTTAGTTAACTATGCTAATAATAACTTTTATCAAGTATTAGTAATCAGGTATCCCATGGACAGTTGGAGTAACTCTGTAGACAAAACTAAAAATATCTGTATAAATCCAGTTCTTGAAGTTTATGAAAGTCATTTAATAAACTTATTTGAGAACCTAAACCAGGAAACAAAAATAAAAGAGGAACAACAACCTAAGAACTATGCTATGATCGACTTTTGACGTACACAGTTTCCTTCTGAAATAACATATAAAATTGATTAGGAACTGAATGAGACAAGATAATTTTTTTTTTCAGAAATAACTTATACTGAGATGAGCATGCCCATGAAGGGCTTTTTAATATTCTGATGTCAAAGAAAACATGGCAAATTCACACCTGGAAAATGAATCCAGTTCAAAGGGATAAATAAATCCCAAACTGTAATAAATTAAGGTTAATGAATCATTACAGTCTTCTGTAATGGCTGAACCCAATTGCAAGCTGGACCATTCTGCATCAACACAGAATATTTTGGCAATCTTTCTGCACAGATGAACATTTAAGTCTCCTTCTTATTGTGAAACCTGAAGTTAACTTTCCTAGATGATATTACTAGGACCAAAATAAAAATTTTAAGGCTGATGTTTATTTGTGTAGAAGTGTTTATAGTATTCTCTGATGGTAGTTTGTATTTTTGTGGGATCAGTGGTGATCTTCCCTTTATCATTTTTTTGTTGTGTCTATTTGATTCTCTCTTTTCTTCTTTATTAGTCTGGCTAGTGATCTATCTATTTTATTAATCTTTTCAAAAAACGATCTCCTGGATTCATTGATTTTTTTGAAGGGTTTTTCATGTCTCAGTCTCCTTCAGTTCTGCTCTGATCTTAGTTTTTTCTTGTCTTCTGGTAGCTTTTGAATTTGTTTGCTCTTGCTTTTCTTGATTTGTCGGGGAGAGTTCTGTAGATTTCTATTAGGCCAGCTTATTCCAGAGCTGAGTTCAAGTTCTGAACACATTTAAAAGCGTATCCACCATGATCAAGTCGGCTTCATCCCCGGGATGCAAGCCTGGTTCAACATGTGCAAATCAAAAGACGTAATCCATCACATAAACAGAACCAATGACAAGAACCAAGTGATTATCTCAATAGATGCAGAAAAGGCCTTCAGTAAAATTCAACACTCCTTCATGCTAAAAACTCTCATGGATGGAGATGTCCGAGGTGACCTTGAAAATCATAAATTGTAGGTATCAAATTCTCAGTCAGCTTGAGTCCTTCCATGATGGCATAGAGGATAAGTCATCCCCAAACCTCTAACATAAAGGGAAAATATGTTTGTTTTGACACATAGCACAATGGCCTATATGTTGTAGTCTAGGATACCATAATGAATGCAGTATATATAATGACTAAAAAAAAAAAAAAGCATAAGCTAGAAATGCCATATTTAAAAGTCATCTTATCATTGAGACTCACCAGGAAAAAACACCCATTAACTGGCTGTAGGAATGATATAAAAGAGTATTATGGTGATAGTTTTGAATTTTAACTCTACTGTTCATGTAACCTCAACTAGGATTGCTCACCTTTCTGAGCTTTTAAATGCTATTAACTCCTTCTCTTAATCAGCATCAGGTCACGGCAGGCATCTAAATTTTAGGCATAAAAATCTCAGATAGAAACAAACACATGTATGTGTTCTTTATAAATTGCTCCCATTTCAACAATCATAAAATTTGAACTATAAAATGGAAAAAACAATAAAAGTAACCCACAAAATTCAATTTACCTGTTCACATATAATTTGTGTTTTCCTTTACTTTGATACTCTGGGAGTCAAAAATATAACAACACTGACTAATTTACTATGACCAAATAAATTTTGAGGGTAACTACTTTACAATAACTCTTTTAGTTTTCTTTGTGGATCCAATAAATATTTTTGCTTGTTAGTCTTTTATTTAATGAACACATTTTCATCCTAAGAAGTAATCTATGCAGCAAATTCCACCATAATGCTGGAAATACTATGTAGAGAAATCATTATTTTAAAAGTAACTATAATAAATGTACTTTTTAGATTCACTAGCTTATAGATCCTAGATGAGGCTCTCTTCTTAAATCATGGCAATTAATGTCTCCCAGAAACCCAAAAGTAAGTCCTGATTTCTTCTGCTGTCATTTCTCCAAGAGCTGTCAAAGGGAAGGAGTTCAGGTGGGACCTGTGTATATAAGTAACTGATGTATACAAATTGGCAGTGAGCTGTTACAGTACCTTGTAGAGTATTTACAGTCCCTTTCAGTATCAATTCACCATTCCCTACTCACTTCTATTGATATTTTACTGTTCCACCACATTGCTGATGTTGCTAAAGCCAGTAGCAGTTTTTGCAAACTTCAAGGTGCCTACACCCCCAGGATGGATACTTTTTGTTCTGCAATCACGATGACAATGCATTTTATTATTATTATTTTAAAATTCTTGATGTAATAGGTTATTTTAAAATTCCAAGAAAGTTTCAGAAATTAATAAACATATTGTAGCTAACCCTGAAAAGATAATGGTGTTGATGATGATGATTCACAAATAATAAAAATGGAGTTAGTATATCATAAAGAAAGGTCTTATCTGGATTTGTCTAGTTTAAAGGAAAAAAAATTAAAAGACTATGAATTGACTTCATTATTGGCTATAAGCAAAATACAAGACTTTATCAGTGTATAACCACATCCATAAAATTTAACTCAAGCCAGAGTCATTTTAGTTAAATATTAAGAAAAATCATCTTAGATGACAAGGATAGTAAAATATTAGATGTTCTACTGAGAGAGCTTGAAGGTATCTATTACTGGAGTTCATTAAGCAGAGAATGACAATACTTTGACTTAGATTATATGCACAGATTATATATTTTAAAGACCAGTTCTAAGTTACTCAGGCTGGCCTCAAATTCCTGTGTTCAAGTGATTCTCCTGCTTCAACCTCCTGAGTAGCTGAGACTATAGGAACATGTCATCACTCCAGCTGATTTAGATAATTTAATCATTCATTTAATTCAAGGTAAAGGGTGGAGTTTGATGGGTTTTCATTCTGTCATAACCAAGGCTGGAACAGAGAATCCAAGTAAACTTCTCTCATTCTAAGAAGACTTCTAAGCAAGCTCACAAATCTAAGCAAGTTTGTCTCTCTAGATGAAAGTCATTGTTCTTCTATTGGGATTGGTCCTGGATTGGTTTTTTTAAGGTATGGACATGAAGATATTATGATTCCAAACTATAGGAAAAAAACTTGGAAATAATATTCTGCATTGCAATTTCTTAACATTTCACATTTCCATAAAATGGCATATTTCATATGGAAGCACATATTTAAATTAGAATTTATTTAATAAAATAGACAAGAACAATGTCACCACTTCAATTCAATTCACAAATGGCCTTTATTCCAATAGCCATGGATCAAGTACATATTTTCATTCTTTAAGCAGAAGGCTGAATATGTATATTATGATAATCTGACTACATCACTATTGGAAGAGGATTATTATAATTGTACAAACACTATTTTTCCTGTTCTTTCAAATGAATAAAACTGTATATTTTTTTTCTCGTGGTACAGTACATCTATCCATTGTATATACACCAAAAAGTCAATGCAATTTAATTTTTTAACTCTATTTTTGCTGTTTTAATGTTTAGATATCCACCAATATGCCAATTCAAATATTTTAGTCAAATATAGACATAATTGGAAAATAACTTACAGTTTTTGACATCATTTTATTTATAGTCAGATAACAGAACTGAAAGGAAATAGCTCTCATAAATAACAAGTACATTTTCATATGTATTTGCAGAGATATATGCAACATAAAGTATTTACATAGATATACATAAGTAAATAAACAGAATGTAGAGGTTGCGGAGGTATACATGGTAAGAATAAATCTTTGTTCCATCATGTACTATCCTTCCTACCATTAAACAACAATTAATGATGTTATTTAAGGAGAGTTTAAATTATCTACAAAAATGTATTTACTTATCTAGGTTTTGGGATATAGAAACAAAAATTGTCTCTTGACCCCAAAGTTACTTGTTCCTTTTTTCTAAAGCATCATTCTAGAAATAAAGTTCACCAATATATTATGCATAGGGGACAACATATCTTTTTCCTAAATGGAAATGTTTCCTTGAGGTCACAAAACTCTGAAAAACACAGCGTATTCTATTAACATTAACATTTGATCATCAGAAAGTATGTCTAAGACAGTGAAAATGCAAGCCTCCAGGTGAGAGGAGACACTTGCTGTATATGTATCTAGTGAAATCCTTATATCTAGAGTACATATGACATTGCTTCAGATTGAAAAGAAAAAGGAAAATAGATAACCCAATGGGAGAATGCAATAATGCAGGCAGTTCAAAAAAGAAGACATCCAAATGACTACAAAATGTAGATATTGGCTCAACCTCATTAGTTCTCAATAAAATGTAGATATTGGCTCAACCTCATTAGTTCTCAGCAGAATGAAAATTACAACAATGAGATACCACCAAACAACCAAAATCACAAAAATTAAAGATAGTGACAATTATATATACTGGTGAAGATGTGAAGCAACCGAAGTTTTCATAGACTGCTACTGTGAGTATAAATTTGACAAGCACTCTGGCAGTATTTACTAACAATAAACATGTGGTTAGCTTATGACCACGCAATCCCACTGTTTTTCTCTATGCCCAATGGAAATGTTAAACATTCACTAACATTCATAACCAGGAACATTTATAGCAGTGCTTTTATATAGCCTCACACTAGAAACACCCCAATGTCAATTAACGGTAAAATGAATTAGTAAATTTTGATATATTTATGCAGTGGAATTCAGTACAAGAACAAATAGAAACAAATTACTACTATATTCAACATCAGGAATTAATCTTACTATTATTAAACAAGATAAATCAATTATAAACAACTAGTTCTATATGATTCAGAAGCATACAAAACTAATGTGTTGGAATATTCTAAATAGATAGTGGTTATATTGGGTAGGAATAATGAGTAGGTAGGGGCACATAGGAGACTTTTGGAGGTGCCAGTAATACAGTGTTTTCAATTTGGGTACTGATTCCAAAGGCTGGCCTACATTATGAAAATGGAGAGTTACATATATTTATATATTTATATTTATATATATATAGACATGCCACTATGCTCTATGTAGCTGTCTATAGTGTATTTATCTATATTTATTTGCAAACATTATAAACTTATTTTCGTCTCACTATCTTTATTTTCATTTCACTATCTTTATTTTCAAAATGTGATCTTGGTAGTAATGTTAGCTGATAAGTGCCTTCATTTGTTTTACCTGTGAGATTCCATAGTTAAGATTATTCCAGTTTTTTATAAATTGATTCTAAGTATTAAATCCAGTAAAGAGGACTTATAAACATAGACGATTCACAACCTTAGAAATATTATTTAATTTTAAATCTTCTTAGGTGCCTTTGTATAATTCCCTGGCATCAGGACTCTGAACTTTGTTTGGATCACTTGGTCTTGTTCATCTTCTTGTGGGTCTCTCATTGTTAATATCTCATGTGGGCTATTCTGTAACGATTGTCTCCCTGTTTACATAGCTCAGAACCCTTCTTACTAAAATTAGACCCTGTGTATGCAGTTTACCCGTAGAGATTTAATTAATTGATTCTTCTTCCTTCCCATATGTTCTTTATAATTCTTACATGAACTATACGTGAAACATTCTGTGCTTTAAATTATCTAAACTTTGCCTACCATTCATCTGTGGAATCAGAGAATGGGCGTTCTTTTGATAAGTAGTGGACTTCTCACCTAGTTGGGGTTGGGATGGGTGGTTGAGGGTAGCAATTAAATTCCCATTGATGAAAAAAACGCTTTCTATTTAGAGGTTAAGAAAAACAGATTTCTCTTTTAGCCTTCCTATCTAGCCAATAGAAATAATGACTTCTTATAATTTAATCACTTAGTTTCCAAAATTAAGTCAGTTACTTTGACACTCTGACTTCCAAATATTACTTTCTTAGCACTACTATAGACTTATTGCCTAGGCATGATGAATCCAGGATTTATGGGGCCTGAAATTTATGGAGTTGGAAGGCCTCTTTAAGCTGGAAGCCATTATTCTCAGCAAACTAACACAGAAACGGAAAACCAAACACCACATGTTCTCACCCATAAGTGGGAGCTGAACGATGAGAACACATGGACACATAGAGGGGAACATCACAAAATAGGGCCTGTCGAGGGGATGGGGGAAGGGAGAGTATCAGAATAAATAGCTAATGCATGTAGGGCTTGATACATAGGTGACAGGTTGATAGGTACAGCAAACCACCATGGCACATGTTTACCTGTGTAACAAACCTGCACGTCCTGCACTTGTATTTCGAAACTTAAAATTAAAATAAAATTTGTTAGAAAAATTTTCAAATGCCATATTAAATATGCAGATGGATATTTATTTAAAATGTTAATATTTTACCAGGTTGATTCCTGGTAAGGGTCCAGTACATAAAGGGTGTAAGAGCTTATGTGTCAATTTCCTCATGTTAAAGGTACCCCTGCCATAAGGTTTTTATGCTGGTTCAAATTTGAAACTTTTTTACCTGAATTTTCTAATACTTATCTCTGTGACCTGGTGATAAAACTTGCTTTTGTCATTCTAAAATTCTAACTGCAGATTTTCTTATTTAGAAAACAGTCATAATTCTCTTTTCTACCCACTGAGATCTACTAATTTGGTGTTCCCACTAAAACATCCTTGTGTTACATGGGTGCCCATTTTTCTCAAGTATATAGGACATTGCATCTTTATCTAAAATACCTCTCCTCCTTGTAGAACAAAGGGACTCTTATACGTTCTCCAATGTTTATTTTAAATACAGCTCAATGAGTGAAGATAGATCCTTTTGAATGCCATTTACACTCTCCTGTATGCCTTCCCTCATTGTGTTATTACTGTGTTCACTTATCTTCTTCACATAGTGGGTAGTATTTTCTTCAGGAGCAAGGATTGCGACATTTTATTTTATGTCCTTACACAATTACTTCACACAGAGGAACCATAATAGGTCCATAATATAATCATGCTTGTCTGCTGACTGCCTTAATTTCAAATAATAAATCTGACTTTTGGTGAAAAACCATCAAGATATGATCAAACATGGTGTTTGATCATATAGATTTTGTTCTATTACCTCAGTAACAATGCACGTGTGTGTAGAAATATATATTGTATTGTATTATTGTAATCTTGTGAGAGATATTATTTGAAAAATGGAGTGTCTATTTTCTAAAAATATATTTAAATAATAAGTGATATTCTCAAATAAAAGACTATTTGGCAATAACCTGCCCCTATCTATCTTCTCACTCCCAAATAATGTCCTTCAACATTTAATCAAAGAAAAGAAAAAGGACTTGGTTGCCTAAGCAGCTGCAGATCACCTTGAATAGAAACACAGAAATATATTCCAACTGTTTCAGAAAAAAAATACAGCACCAATTATGCTTAAGAAACAAAAGGGAAGCCATCCTGAATTAATATATAATGAAGGAAATGGTAATTATTTGATCCAAAGGTTTCCTGAATTTCACAGTTCTAATGTCTTTTGGAACTGCTTCATGCTGAGAACAGTATATACAGAAAGGAATGTGAAATGAAGTCATGTTGAGGACTCTGGAGTGTTACAAAAAGTTGCCATGCCTTTAAAGAATGATTGAATGAAATGCTTTGTTCTCCAGTTGCAGCAGCCAGCTCAGGCTCAGTTGCTTTTGAGCATGCCGTATTTATTAGATACAATACAGAGAGAAACAAATGTATCAACCACAACTCTATGCACCAACTAAAAAGGGGCTGGGAATCAACAACTGAGTAATTCTCAGCCAAGTATTGCCATAAGTAAACAAAGTTTCAATCCTGTTAGCAAATATGATCCTTCTTTAAAGACTTATATTAGCTTATTTCCTAGAAGCTAAACAGCCAGTTTAGTCATTTCTCTAGGTTTTGATTTTTAAATATGCTGCAATGTAAGTCAATCAGGCAGATTTCCCTACTCGACAGAGATAGATAACACAGTAAATGTCCTTGGGGATATTCCATGGGCTCTTGAAACCCTATTCTACCTTAGTGACATAAAATCATTTTGATTTCAATGTAGGCACCAAAAAATGATACCTGATTGAGTAGTTCATTAAATAAAACTGGTCCAGAAGCTAATTTTTTATTATTACTGCTCTGAGGACATAAAGAGTGCTATGGGTCAAAATCCTTTAAAGTATGTTTAGTTGTAGAAGAAAATATACTTTAACTATTATTGTTTAACTTTTCATTTGTTTTCAAGTAAAAATGCTAAGTAATTTTCAAGTTTTTTAAAAAAGATACATATAAATTGCATGCCTTCACTCTTACGTTTTCTTGAACTATTTCCTGATGCATCAGTCCCCATTAAACAATTAATTTTGTATACTATCATATTAGTTACTGCTTTTACATTTTTTTTTTTTTTTGGTAGAGTCTTACTCTATCTCCCAGGTTGGAGTCCAGTGGCGCAATCTTGGCTCACTGCAACCTCCAACTCCCGGGTTCAAGCCATTCTTCTGCCTCAGCCTCCTGAGTAGCTGGGATTACAGCATGTGCCGCCACATCCAGCTACTTTTTGTACTTTTAGTAGAGATTTGGTTTCACCATGTTGGCCAGGCTGTTCACAAACTCCTGACTTCAAGTGATCCACCCACCTCTACCTCCCAAAGTGCTGGGATAACAGGTGTGAGCCACCCACGCCTGACCTGCTTTTACACTTTTAATTCTATGCAGATTAAATGATAGTTCAACAATTTTTTTCATTACGACTGAAAAGCTTTTTTTAAAAAAAAACAGAATTTTATATTGCATTTTCTGTAGCAGACCCGCTACTCCTGAACATTTGACAAAAAATGGAAATAGATCTGCATTTAACAACTCTAACTGAATCTCAACCCTCTTTTTATTTTTTAAAAAAAGTTTAATTCAAGCTATCAGTCAAATTTTCCACTGCACAGATATTACTAGGTTAATGGAGAATTTTCAGTCCTTCAGCTTCTAAAGTGCTTTTAAGAAAAGCTGAAGTTTCATTCTCACTATCACTTCAGAATTTTCAGCAATATGAGTTACCATACATCACCTTGAACAAAATTTTTCAGCTTATACTTTGAAATCTTCAATATTATTTTATTATCTATTACAAATGAATGTGAAGTATTTCTGTTTCAGGAACATAATTATAAATTTAATATTCATTATCATCAGTTAAGAAATCACAGTTCAGATTATCTGGAGATTAGTGTCTTAGTGCTATAAATTGTTACCAACATGTGATAGTACCCTCGTTTAGAGATAAAGTTCTTGGGTAGGGTTGAGCTTAAGATTTAATAGCCATGCTTCAGTGATAGTAAAATGCTGAGTTCAGTAAAAATGAACTTAGCAGTTATAGCCATGACTTCTGAAATTGAGGAGGGCTGACATTGATGCAAAGGATAGCTGCTTATTCAACATTTACTAGTGACAAATCATTATCCAAGGTACTGAGGGGAATCGTACCTGTGCGATATGCCTGGCAATTCTTACAACCAGCACATTGAGACTTACATGTGATAAAATTTACAAAATGAAGCACAACAACCTAATGATTTTCACCCTATTTCTAATTACAGGGGTCAAACAGTTTGTACTGTAATAGCTGTAAGTGTTCTCTGTGAAGTGTCCACCAAGTATCCCTAAATACAGTTCTAATTCAAACCTGGTTTATAGACCTAGTTTTAGTCATACGTAGCTATGTGTGCTTGGACAAGTTTCATAAACTGTCTGGACTTCAGCTTAATAAGCATTAATATTAGGCAATCTTCTAGTATTCACTTTAATGTTATTCAGTTCTAATCTTGACATAGAACTCAGTATTAAATTGTATGCCATAATACATGTGGCTATGATAAGAATCAGTTTTGACATTAACACACTAACTCCTATGAAACATCAGTGCTCCAATATGCTGAATCAAGGTTCTGGATATTCATTAGGTTTTTGTGAATATTAGTCAGCATTATTGCTTTTCATTGAGGAAAACTGAATGAATAAAGCAATTGATGTCAGGCAAGTATTCTAATAATACAAAAGTTGTACCTCTAAAGTGATTAATATGTGAGTGAAGTATATGTGGCATATTTAGAAAATACACATAATGTAATTGATTTTTTTTCTTGTTTCTAAGAATATATCCTTTAAAAATTACCTAAAGATAATTGACAGTATTTCCAGCCTGTATTAGTCTGTTTTTGTACTGCTATAAGGGACTTCCCAAGACTGGGTAATTTAGAAAGGAAAGAGTTTTAATTGACTTACACTTCTACAAGGCTGGGTAGACCTCAGGAAACTTAAAAGCATGGCAGAACACAAAGGGGAAGCAAGGCATCTTCTTCACAGGGTGGTATGAGGGAGATGTGCCAAGCAAAGCGGCAAGAGCCCCTTATAAAACTACCAGATCTTGGAGCACTCACTCACTATCACGAGAACAGTATAGGGGAAACAGCTCTTATGGTAATAACAGGATTTAATTACTTCCACCTGGTCTCTACCTTGACACTTAGGATTATGGGGATTATGGGTATTACAATTTAAGATGAGATGTGGGGCGGATGGGGTGAGGTGGGACACAAAGCCTAACTATATCACAGCCCAAGCTTTGAAAAAATTGTAAATATAACTTTTGCCAAAATAAAAGATTCATTTTGTTTACAAATGAATTTACCTAAAATAAATGAACAGTTAACTGGAAACATTCCTTTTTCATGTAAGCTACGGCAGAGATTTCAAGTAGGCTCAAGGCAAATTTGGCAATTCTTTCTTTGTCTAAGAAACATCTCTGAAAACATATGATATATTTTTACAAAAATGTTTTAACTAATGCTTATATTATTTTTGGGAAGGCAACGAAGAGATAAATCATTAATGTTAAAAATACTCTAATTTAAAAACTATTAGATCTTGACTGTTGTTTCACTTTCTCTCCCTAGATCTCACAAATATATTTTCTTGAGTAGAAAAATATTTTTCAATACATTTTTCAATTTATAGTTATTTATATTTTAAAAGAACATCTACAAAACTCTACTAAAGGTTTAGCATTATTTTTATAAAATATCAATAGTAAGAAGGAAAATGAGAAACTAAATATTTAATGCACATGCTAAAGAATATGTTATTTTTAAGACTGTCTAAACCTTAAGATGTCTTTATTTTAGATTAATATTTTACATATGCTTTTTTCTCTTTTGATTGTTATTATTCTTCATCTTTATTTTTAAACAGTTTTATACATAATATTGTTGTGCTTAAATAAAAGTCTATTTAATATATTGACACCAATTTGAAAGGATATTTTGAATTTCATCTTTAGGATGATACAGAAAGAAAAATACTTTTATATCAATGGAGAATTCACACTTTGATTGCTAACAATAAAAATATTGACTATTCTTATGATTTAAAAATAATTTGCAAGCTATAACCAAATGTAAAAAGTTTACATTAGAAAAGCATTTTAAATCTTTCAAAAAGAATTCCTATAAATAAAAACATACACTAACACTATGTATCTTTTCTAATAACAGAATGTTACAACTTTTTACATATATTAGTTTTAAAGAGTTCACTACCTGCAAAGTTCAAGTATGTCTTTCAAATCTAGTTGAAGAGGAAATATTGAATAAGTTAGCATGACCTTGTACTCAATGGGAATTCTCATATTTTATTACCTTTTATTCTTTCACCATGATTAAAAAAATATTGGAGGACAAAAAGAATAGAATATATAACACTATAAATTTACCAATTAGATTCAGTCATAAAATAGTTCACTAAAATGTTTTGCTTTCACTATGTGCACTGGTTTGCTAAGGTTGCAAGCCAGTACAAAGAATGATTAACAAAGAATGATTAACGTACTGGGTGTTATATAAAATGGAAATTTATTGTTTCACAGCTCTAGAGACCAGAAGTGCAAAATGAAAGAGTGAAAAGAGTTAAGTCTTTCCAAAGTTTCAGAGGAAACTCGTAGATGGCTGTCTTCTCCCACTTCCTCAGCTCATCATCTACGTGTACCTCTGTGTCCAAATTTCTCTCTTCAATAAGAACACCAGTCACATTGAATTAGGACTTATACTAATGAACTCAATTTAAGGTGACTACCTCTGTAAAAAATAAACAAATAAACAAACAATAAACACATATTTGGAGAAATAAGGTCACATTCTGAAGTCCTGGGGTTAGGACTTCAACATATTTTGGGATGCACAATTCAGTGCATAACACTATGTAAAGTATTTGAATTGGTTAATGATTTGAATTATTTTCTATTATAATTTTCAAGAGCTTATGCATTGGTACCACCTGAATTTCCATGAGAAATAAATGTATTTCCTATGGGAGGTATCAATATTACTGTCAATACTGCCATTAAATAAAATGGTGGACATTATATTTTATTACTTATTGTAATGGTTAATTTTATGTGTCAACTTGGCTAAGATAAGGTGACTACTTGTGTGGCAAAACACATCTAGATGCTTCTTTGAAAGTATTTGTGAATGTGAATACAATTTACAATTATTTGACTTTAAGTAAAGCAAATTATCCATCATAACACAAGTGGGCCTCATTCAGTTAGTTGAAGGCTTTGAGAAAAAAGACAGAGGTTTGCTGAGGAAGAAGCAGTTCTACTTTGAGACCACCATGTAGGACTCTGCCTGAGTTTTACCTGGCCTGTCCTGTAGATTTTAAACTCGAGACTGTGACATCAACTCTTATTTGAATTTCCAGCCTGCTGGAATGCCTTACAAATTTCAAACTTTCCAACTTCCACAATCACATAAGCCAATTCTTTAATATAAATATTTCTATCATATATATATATATACACACACACACATATATATATATTTGTTTATATGTAGAAAGAGAAAACATTATTAAAACATTTATTTCTGTTTATATGTAGAAAGAGAAAACATTATTAAAACATTATCAATAATGTTTTACATATATTCAATATTAATTATATTAAAAAATGTGGGATAGACTATGCCATAATGACAAATCATTTCAAATCTCAGGAGCTCAAGAAAAAAAAAGCCTAGATCTTATGTATGCAACTTAACCATTTTGTACTGGTAGGGACATCTGCTCCTCACAGACATATAAATATTTTCTATATTGTCACTCTTATCTGCTTTTCAATGCTTCTGCCCACAAAAAAAACATGCACCGTTTTGTTTTTAGTTACAGTATATTGGCTGTCATTAGTCACATGGCCCTACCTTAGTGTAATAGGGCTAGAGAGAGTTATTATCTATGAGTTCAGGAGAAAAAACTTAAATAATTTTGAATGCTACCGATGCCTACCACAAAATGTGATTAAAAACACTTAAAGAAAGTAATATAACTACTTCAGAAAATTCTCTATTAATATTGCCTTGTCTTTGTCTTTTTTGTATTATCTTATCCAACTTATTTCCCTCTTTAAGCATGACCCTTCTGTTGTTCTTATTATTTCTTTATTTATTAATACTTAATTTCTTCTTAGTAGAAGTAACAGAGTAACATAATGATTAAGAGAAGCTGACTTGAAGCAAAATAGTCCTGGAGTTGAATTCTAGCTGCCCTTTGGATTCCTACAATTTATCAACATTGATTAGCCTTAGACTCAATATCAAGCTTAACCTCAGAATATGTAAGAAATAAAAGGTATACTGTATATAAAGGACATAGCATAATTGTGCCTTAGAAATAATTAATGATCAATAAGTTGTAATTTCACTTTTTAATCATTGAATTATTTTGATTCTTTAAACAAATTTTAACATAGTGATCTGTCTCAGTAGGAGTTTACTTGGGCCTTGATAAATGAAGTGAAACAGTGCCTTGTAACATAATGCTATATCTCACTCTCCATTTCTTCCTATGGTTTCTAAATCTCAGCGTCAACATTTCTGCTGTAAGACTATATACTAAGGTCATTGTTATTAAGAATTGATTCATCTTATATATTTCTTTAATAATTATACTAATTTGACAATTTTATATTTTTAAGTACATTACACATTTATAAATGCCCCAATGGGATATATTTTGGTGAACTTTTCAAAGGTGAAAAGCTAACGTTCTGACAACGTGGAATATTTGTAGCAAATTAGTTATTGATTCAGTAATGTTCTAATCCTCTATTCTATGACTTTTATCCTAATAATTCCATCAATTTTTAAAAGGCAGTCACTTTCAAAACATATTTACCATTTATAGAAATGTGTGGTTGTACAACCATGAAGTTTAATCAAAGAGTTGGAATACTGTTTACAAGCTATAGGATTTCAGACGATATTCCCAATCTTTCTGAAATATTCTTTCATATAATATGGATAATTATTTATACCTTTAAGGGTTTGAAACTTTAAAAAATATCAGTATATACGAAGCAACTAAGACGCTAAAGCAGAATTTAAGTCTGAGGTATTCATATTGTGAATGTGAATGTGAATGTGAATGTGAATGTGTATATGGTGGGAGGGGATGGGAACATGAAAAGAGAAAAGGAAAAAGAGCATTTCTTAAAATATTCTCATAGCAGTGGGTAAAATAGGAGTAGCCATATCATTGCTGACAGTGGCTAGGAAAAGAAAACCCATGATTAAAAGAGCAGGTTTTATTTTGTAAGGTAATTTTATTAGCATTTTGACAAAGATACTTTCATAACCAGGTATGAATTTTAAAGTTTTTATCAAAGAAATCCACTTTCTTTAGTTTTCTTGAAATCTTTCACCTTTTAACTTATTTTTTACTTTTCCACTTTTAATACACAAAAATGTAAGAAATATTTTAACTTATTTCTTAACTTAATATTAAGAAAAGAAAAACAGTATTTGTATGATAAGTGAAACGGAGAATTTGGCTTCTAAAGACAATAGATGGTAGTGAGCTGTAGATTTTGTACCCTTTAAGATGGAAAACCTCAATTGATTTCATCTCATTATTTGACAGTCACATTTTTCAAGGGAAGTGTGAAAATTGGAATTATTACATGTAAAAATCTTTCCATTTCTAAATGTGAATAACTTCTACCTGTAACATATTAACTGAACGTATTAACACTTTTTTGAGACTAAAGTAAAATATATTTTAGAGGTGAACAGGGCCTGTGTGTTGCCAATCTGTGGACATAATTAGAGAGAAAATATACAACTGTCTATAGGAATAATTTTGAAACATTTAGTAAGATCTGCCTGCTCCAAATATGTTCTCTAACAGCACACTGTAGTCCTGGTACTGCCTTTTCTAGATTGCTGGCCTGAGCTTTTGACTAGAATTTCACTAGATTAGTTGTCTCCAGAAGGATGGGGTTAACTTCATGCATATTACTCTGGGTTAGAGGGCATCTTGCTTATTTCTCTTTCATTAATATACTAGAAAAAATTGTATTGTTAGTATGTTTTTTGGATGGGAAGGGATTTTATGAAAGGAATAGGGAGACAGAGGAAAAAAAGAAACTAGCAACAAACAAGAAAGGACCATATCTATGACAGTCCTGGGAGAACAGATATCCTAGAACGAGTAAGAATCCTGACAGACTGCCTTGCTCCAATGACACCTGCTCTTGTAAAAGCATCGCAGGAAAAAAAGAGAGCTTAAGTACAAGCACAACTGAACAAAACTTCTGTTTGATTTTCCCTAATTCTGGCCAATTAGAAAGAAGACTACTTAAAATGGTATTTTTTATAAGCCAACTCTTACTCATTTCCAAAGTCCAGAGCCTCTGATCATTGTGAATTGTTGCCTTTCTTTGTGAAGCTATAGCTTAATAAAATAATAACATTGAATTTAAACTCAACAAGAAAACTTCTTTAAATATTTTAATGCTCAATCAACAGAGAAAACAGAATTCATGGAAATGTAAAGGGAGAGATGATAAAGAATGTGTCTACCACACTGAATCAATTTATGGCAAACAAACATAATAGAAATTAAAATTTAAAACTACAGAGTCATATTCTTCCATACTTGTTATATTAGAGAAGCACACACTTAATTATGGTAGAAGTTGGGTTATTTAATGATCATGCTGCCTAAAAAATGTAGTGAGATATAATTTAATGGCTCTCTGCTCATGCAGGAGAAAGGTTCACAGGTTCTCTCCATGCCACAGCCTTCACCACCTTCTGATAAAATTCCCTGTTTGCCTTTCTGAGGTCCTAGGGGTAGTAAAGTCTTGCTATTGTTCCTCATTCCCAATAGCTTTCTCACATCTTGATGGTTTCTCTGACCCTGACCACACCTATACAAGTTGTCTCTTTAATAATTCTTTTCAATTTATTCATTGAGATTATCAAGTCTTTTTTCCTGCCAGGAGCCTTGTAACACCCTGTTTACCTCTTAAGAAATGAACTAGGCCAAAATAGAATTCTGATTTGTAGAGAAGAAATATACATCATGTTATACAAGAAAGTTACATTAATCAGAAGTCATTCAGTTTTAAATGTCATAAAACAAACTTAAACTTACTTTTAAAACTACAATACAATCAAAGCAAAGTAAAAATAAAATAAATTTGCTCTCTTCACTATAAAACGGTGTCATAGTGTTTCTTACTCACTTTTTACCTCTGCTTTCAGTTATATTGGCTTCATTCCTTGAAAAAACTCTGCCCATGACTGGAAAGAATTCTTCAGGCATTGGGCTTACATGATCCTTATAGCTCATTCTCTCATAAGAAAAGAGAAATTCCAGTCTCACACCTCTCATGTCAATCTTCTCAAAACATATCAAATTCCATCTTCTTGAGTCATGTGCATACTCCTGCAACCAAACTTTGATCCAGTAGGACAGAGTGCTCTGATTGACTTGGGATGGTCAAGTATTTGAATACAATGAAAACAGGTGGAAAGACAAAAAAAGTAACAGAGTGCCCAAAACTTTTGCAAAAACCTTGTTATTCATTCCTTTATTCACAGACCATATAAAATAATAGTTGTATGCAAGTACTTTAACAAGGCTCTTGTGTAGGTCCTACAAGCACTTTAACAAAGGTCCTGTGAGGTAACTCCTGGTATAGAAAAAGATAGTAACAGTAGAATATAAACTTAAAACTAGAATCTTCAAGAACTTATACTTCAGGGCTAAGATGGGAATTATAAGATAGATTTGTAGAGTGGTTTCTATTTAACTCTTCTTCACTTGTTTCTATGATAATCTTATGCTTAGAATGGATATAATCACATATAATCTTGTGAAATATTGCTATGGTTTGTGAGAACTTGTTTTCACCTTTAGGTTATAGATACAGAATTAAAATAAAAATGAATAAATAAATAAAAGTGGCAGTAGAATTGTTGCTGATGGTGGTACTGAATGAATAGCATCTAAAGTCACTTGTCAATTTCAAATGAAAGAAAAAAAATTCTAGCCTGACTCTAGTTATTTATATAAAGAATCACAAAATAGATTTGACACTATAAAAATATATTTGCTTTTTCTAATCTACAATGTCTGTGAAATTCATTTATTAGAGCTCATTTTCCATCACTGAATAAAGAACAATTTACTTTTAAGTTGCTCTGGTTAGAAACTGTAGAAAGGCAATTATTATACTCTGATTTAAAAATAATATACCAGTAAAATTAAAGGTGTCTCTACAGTCTGTTAAGGTATCTACATAAATTATATTATAATGAATTACACAGTATGGTACAGAGTACATAGTACATGTACTATTAAAGTAAAATTAATAATATCTTCATAGCTTAGTCTGTTAAGGCATCTATATAAATTACCTTTATATTATAATGAATTACATAATATGGTACAGAGTACATGGTACATGTCATATACAGTATTACAGCATGCTCTGCTCTCTATACATATTACATATATTATCATTGCAGGGGTTCAAATTGAATTTAAAAAATCATAGTAAGAATTTACTTGAACATTTGGTTACTGAGAATATATACATAGAAAACTTGTTGAATTGAAGCCATAATTTTCTATATGAATAAAGGGGTATGGGTTTTTTTTTTAAATCTGTTTAGAAGTATTAGTAACTATTTTGGATATTTACCTAAGTACTTTGCAAAGTAGGTCTCTTTGTGGTCACTCCATATCATACATCAGGGAAATTCCAAAACACATGATATGCACTAAAGAATGCATTTTATTGAGGGAAATGTACAAGGTGAGTGTTCAATAAGGAGAGAAAATATAGTTCCTTCTGGTCCTCTTGTTAATCTGTGGAGAAGCATGCATGACAATGACCCTTTCTGGATATGCGGTGAAGTATTTCATTTTGAACAGTAGAAGGGGGACTCTATAATTCTCACACTTTTAGAAAACAACTTTTTCAGTAGAGGGATAACAAGATTACTGGGTCACCAATCAGTCTGAGTTGTAATTCTAGCTGTTTAGAATCATTGCCTAGGAAAAACAGTTGCCCATTACCTGAAATACCCAGGGATCTGTGGGAGGTTGACTTCAGGGACAGCACCTCCTTCCAGGAGAAGGAAAGCACTGTATTCTAGAAAAGCAGACTTTAAGAGCACTTTCCTATTGACTAGTGGGCCTCAGGTCACTGCTGACTCATTGTTCAGGCAACATAGGGTATGCTCCTGGGTTCATTCTGAAAGAGTCCTGCTTGTCAAACTACACTTCAACGTAAAGCTTTGTTATTGTTGTTTAATGTTCAGAAGTAAAACCTGACACATTTGCTTCTGATTGATTAGTATGTTCTCTTCAGAATTCAGTGAAATCCATTTGTGTCAGCATTGTTTTCAATTTTCCAAATGCTCTATAAAATCTGATAAGATAGGAAGACTAAAAGTCCATTGATAACTTCTATAATAGAACCATGTGAAATAGCATCCCAGTGAACCACAAAACATAAGAGATAACACTGGGATTCTTAAAAGACACACACGATTACAGTGCCTGTGCAGGAGAATGAAGAAGAAAAGTGAGAATTTATCTGATAGCCATGAGGAGATATGGCCTATTACACTAAATAAAAGTGTAAGAAAATCATTTTACATAAAAATGAACAACACAAAAATAATGTATTCTAAAACCAGGTCTGCGCAGTCAAAATGATTGAGATAACATTGACTGAGGGGTGATGGCAATTATTAGGTATGGCTTTAACCTGCTGAACCAAGACTAAATTATGGTTTTTAACAAAAAGTATATGTGATTTGTGAAGGCTCTAAGCTCTAATAATATTTTTTAAAAAGTATGCCAAAAAAGGAGAGCATGAAAAGAGTGTGTGAAATAGGAATATGTTGAAATAAAGCTCACTTCTTGCCTTACAGAAAATGAGAAACAAAGTGGACTTCACTTCAAAGAAAAACATTGCAAAAAACTATAAGAATAGCTAGTTTCCTGTCTGGTATCTAAGGAGTTTGGAAGATGCCACCCTATCCTATCAAAAAAAACAAAAGAACAGAGTCTGACAAACTGAAAATCAACAGCTCTTCTTAGATTCATTAGAAAAGAGAGGTTGTGGCCAGGCACGGTGGTTCACGCCTATAATCCCAGCACTTTGGCAGGCCAAGACTGTGGATCACCTTGAGGTCAGGAGTTTGAGACCAGCCTACCCAACATGGTTTAACCCCATCTCTACTAAAAATACAAACATTAGCCGGGCGTGGTGGCGGGTGCCTGTAATCCCAGCTACTTGGGAGGCTGACGCAGGAGAATTGCTTGAACCTCGGAGGTGGAGGTTGCAGTGAACTTAGACCGTACCACTGCATTCCAACATAGGTGACAAGAGCAAAACCCCGTCTCAAAAAAAGGAGGGAGGGAAGGAGAGAAGGAAGAAGGAAGGGAGGGAGGGAGGAAGGAAGGAAGGGAGGGAGGGAGGGAGGGAGGGAGGAAGGGAGGAAGGAAGGAAGGAAGGAAGGAAGGAGCCGAAGGAGGAAGGAATTAAGAAGGGAAGGAAGAGAGGAAAGTGAGGTTGCAGTGCAAACCACTGATCCTAAACTTGGAGAGACAGGCAGATAATGGAGAATCACAACTTACCAAAGTAGAAATCACAAGCAGAAACCTCTCCAGGAACCAATACCAGGGAAGGAAAACCTGAACTGTCAACAATGAATTGCTGGAGGCTCAATGTAGACAAGTCTGAGAGTTAAAAATACCAAGATCTTCTCACCTGTTGACATTTACTTCCTGGGGTTCTACCAGGTTCTCACAGTGAATATCAGAGACAAATCTTCTGCTTCAAGCAGGAAGAGGGGGCAAGTAACATTTTGAAATATGCCAGAGCATTCTGTTCTTTTTAATAAGGCCTTCTCTCAACATAAACTATTTACCAGAACCTAACCTATTGGGGTTTTATGAGAGCCTAACTCACCTGAGATAAGGGAAATACTCAATTTCAGCCCATGCTATCCTGTCTCACCTAAGAAAAGGGAATAATCTGAGAGGTACTTGTGAGGTTCACAATCTAGGGGCATAGGCTCACCAAAAGATTGAGACCTGATTATAAAACTATAGAACACTTCTCCCACATCTTACCAGTATGTTACTAAAAGCCTATTTACTGGAATTCCTTTCACCTAGTACTATCATCTTTGGCTTTCAACAAAAAAAATTATGAGGCATACTGAGAGGTAAAAAATGCAGTTTGAAGCATCAGAACCAGACTCAAATATGGCCAGAATATCAGAATTATCAGACTGGGAATTTAAAGCAACTGTGTTTAGTACATGAAGGGCTCTCATTGAACAAAGTTGCCAGTGCAAGAACTAATGTGTAATGTAGGCAGAGAAACCATGACCAACTCAATTAAAATATTGGGCCAAAGACCTTAACACATACTTCATCAAAGAAGATATGGGGATGGCAAGTAAGCACATCAAAAGATACTCCATAGCATGTCATAAAGAAAATGCAAATTAAAACAACAGGATACCACTACACATCTATTAGAATGGCCAAAATTCAGAATATTGACAATACCAAATGCAGGTGAAGATGTGGGAAAACAAGAGGTCTCATTCATTACTGGTAGGAATAAACAATGGTACAGCCGCTTCAGAAGACCATTTGAGAGTTTATTACTAAACTGACCTACTCTTACCATATGATCCAGCAATTGAGCTCTCTAGTATTTGCCCAAATGGGTTTAAAAATTTTCTCACAAAACCCTGCACAGGGATATTTCTAGTGGCTGTATTCTTAATTGCCAAAACTGAGAAGTAACCAAGATATATTTCAATAGATAAATAAGCCATGGTATAGCCAGACAATGAATATTACTCGGCACTAAAAAGAAGTGGGCTATCAAGTTATGAGAAGGCATGAAGGATTCTTACATGCATATTACTGAATGACAGAAGCCAATCTGAAAAGGCTGGAAAGGCAAAACTATGAGGACAGTAAAAAGAGCAGTAGTTGCCAGAAGTTAGGGGAAGGAAGGGATGAACAGGCAGAGAACAGAGGATTTTTTCAGTCGGGAAACTTCTCTGTATGAGACTATAATGGTAGATATATGTCCTTACACATCTGCCAAAACCAATAGAATGGACAACAAGAGGGAAACCCAATGTAAACTGTGGACTTTGGGCAATAATGTTGTGTCAATGTAGGCACATCAGTTGGGACAAATGTACCACTCTAGTGTGAGATGTCAATAGCAGGGAAGTCTTCTGAGTGTTTGGAAGTATGGATCAATATTAAACACAAAGCAATAGTTACTGAAGCTACTTGTGGGCCATAGTTTTTTTTTTTTGCTTGTTTTTTTTAACTATCCTATTCATGTAAATGTATACCATTTACATAAAAAGGTTTTTTAAAATGTTAAATCTTCAACGATCATTGTGGATTTTAAGGTCTGTTACTAAGTGCATAAACATTTAGGATTACTATGACTTCTTTGAAAATTGAATCAAATGTCCCTCTTCATCCCTGGCAATATGCTTTACTCTGAAATATACTTTTTCTGACATTAACATAAATGAGTACCTATAGAAATAAAATCTAAGAGTACAAACATCTTTATAGTAGCCTCATATATATTTTCTCCATTCTTCACATGTAAATGATTATATATTTATATTTAAAGTGAACTTTATGTAAATAGCATATGATTAGGTCATGCTTTGCATCCCTATCTGACAATGTGTGTCATTATTTGTGCTGGATAGACCATTTACATGTGATGTAACTATTGAGTTTAGAACTACAATTTGTAAGTTGTTTTCCGTGTGTCCCATTGTGCTTTCATTACTTTTCTACCTTATTTTGGATTGATCAAATATTGTTATGATTTTCTTTTATATTCTTTGTTGGCTTACACTTATTTTTGTTTAATGTGGTTGCATTAAGTTTTATAGTATACATTTTAGTAAGTCACAGGCCACCTTTGAGTAACTGTAATATTATACCACTTCAAACAGAGATTAAAACCCTCCCACTGTTACACTTTGCTTCCTCTTTGTTGGAGTTTTTGCTCCTCTAAATATTTATAAAGTTATTAGTACTAATTGTATTTTTATTATTTCTTAAATTACAATTATTATTTAGTAAGGTTTATAATTTTATATAAATGTTTATTTAAAATTAAACTTTATATAATTTTTAAAAATGTTTTATATTTTAATATCTATTTACTGTTTTGAGAGGTCTTAATTTGTTTGTGTGGATCTAGGTTTTCATCTAATGATATATATTTTTTTCTTCTATCTGAACAACTTCTGTTAGCATTTTTTATAATTCTGTTAGCATTTCTGCTCCTAATGAATACTTCCAGATTTTGTATATCTGAAATTATTTTGGCTTTTGTTTCTGAAAATACATTTGTTGAGTATAAAATTCTAGATTTGCACTGATTTGACAGGAAGCCTATTATTATTTGCATCTCTTTTTCCTCTAGCTCATTAAAAATTATTTTTATTTCTGCTTTGAAACAGTCTGATTGTAGTGTGCCTTGTAATTTTTTAAAAAGGAAAATATACTTGTGCTTGAAATGTACTGAAAATCTTGGATCTGTGGATTTAAAGTTTTCATCTAATTTGGAAAATGTTTGCCTAACACTCCAAATATTTATCTATTCCTTTTCCCCCTCATTTATTCCACTTACTTTTATATTAAATGGCTTGATGTTGTCCCACAGCTCACCAATATACTGTTCCCTTCTTTTCTTCTTTTTTCCTTATATTTTTCCTTTCTCTTTATTTTAAATCTTTTTAATTTCTGGTTTTTATTTGGGAAATTTATATTGCAACATCTTACTTCAAATTCCCTATTTTTTTTTCTAGTCACTAATCTGCTATTATTCAAATCCATTGGATGTTTTCATGTCTAATGTTGTATTTTTCATTTCTGGAATTTTTATAAGGCCTTTTTAATGTTCACCATGTTTCTTCTTAGCCTGTGTGTGCTTTTCTCTACCCTATTGAACATATAAAAGGTGTATTTATTTTAACTCTTTTAATACCTTTGTCCTCTAATTCTATCATATATGTCATATCTGAGTTAGTGTCTATTGTATAATTTTTTCTTCATTATGGGTCAGATTTTTCTGCTTCTTCTCTTGTTTCTTCCCTTTTCTCTATATATATTGTAAATTTTTTCTTCTTGGATACTGGATATTTTTATATTTCTTTAAATGTTCTTGAACTTTGTCCTGGGATACAGTTAAGTAACTTAAGTTCCTTAAGTAAAAGAACAGTGACTCTTTTTGAGGGTGGCTTTTATTCTTTCCTAGTATTAGAGCATCCTTTATTCTGTCACTGATTTTGTCGTCCCTTTGAGCCCAAATCTTTCTGAGTACTCTCAGAAGGTCTTATGTTTTAGGCCGGGCGTGGTGGCTCACGCCTGTAATCCCAGCATTTTGGGTGGCCGAGGCGGGCGGATCACGAGATCAAGAGAACAAGACCATCCTGGCCAACATGGTGAAACCCCGTCTCTACTAAAAATACAAAAAAAATTAGCTGGGCGTGGTGACGCGTGCCTGTAGTCCCAGCTACGCGGGAGGCTGAGGCAGGAGAACTGCTTGAACCCGGGAGGCGGAGGTTGCAGTGAGCCGAGGTCGCGCCACTGCACTCCAGCCTGGCGCCTGGTGACAGAGTGAGACTCTGTCTCAAAAAAAAAAAAAAAAAAGAAGAAGAAGAAGGTCTCGTGTTTAGAATTTGTCGCTCTGGTCAGTGGGTGCACAACTTATTTCCAGCCCTCTGTGAGTGAGAGGGTTAGTTCCGTCTCCTTCTTTTCCAGAGCTCTTCTCCAAACAGATGAGGGTTCTTACAGGCATGTGCTGATCAGTACACAGAAGGGAAAGCCTTTTGCAGATCTCTTACTCTAGACCCTTACTCTGTGAAGTTAACATCTCCTCTCTGTAGTCCTCTCTTTGTGGGATTGTTTCCTGAGAATTCTAGCTTTCTTTACATCCCCAAATTCTCAATTTTATTTTCTCATCTAACAAGACCTTCAATCTTTATTTTGTTTTGTTCTCCTCATGCTGTGGATTAGAAATTCTCTCCAGACGGTAAGCTGGGACAAATATAGGGGTCATTGTATTTGTTTTCCATTTCTCTAGTATCACCACTTTACATTTCCTGCTGTACAAAGTCTGAAAGCCATTGTTAAGTTAATTTCATCCTTCCCTTTTTTTTAGTTGGTTGAGATTGAAGGGTAAATCTGATCTTTTTCATCCATCATGATTAGCACAAGACTTCACTTACTGATAGCTCAGTTTTCATAGGGAATACTTTTCATACAGATAATTTGAATTTAAACATAAAAATCCAGCCTTTACTTTGTCTATTTTCTAGTCAAAGAATTGTTCTGAATAAGAACCATTATATTAGGTGAAAAATAGTTGAATATAGGATTTTAATTTTGTCTCTTCTAATTCTCCTCAGCTTTTAGGGATGGAACAAATGAGTAATAAAATAGATACAGACTTATGAAAGAGAGAAATTTATTCTGTAGTCCCTTCTTCTCGAAAACTACTTATATTTTATAATACTGTTACTTTTCCAGCCTAACTCACCTAAAACATTTTTCATTGTTGGGATATTTGTAGCACAGTGATATTTGTTTTAATGATAAGGAGAGTTATAGTTCATTCCCAGAAGTTGGCATTGTAACTGAATCAATACTTCAGTACTGTTTGTTTTATTATAGCATAGTCTTATAGGAGATGTGCTATTAAAATATCTACTACATATAATTAAAACCAATTTATGACTTTATTGACTAGCAATTTTATCTTAGTGTTCTTAATAGTTGTTCTACTGGTATAGGAGACTAAGCTTAGAGTAGGACAGCACAGATCTGACTCGCACTATACTATTTCCATGAAGTTCTGATCATAAAATATGTGTTTGTTCTTTAAAAACAGTATATTTTATGATAATCAAGCTCTGTCAACTATAAATGAGTATTAATGACATGAAGAAACACACAAAACAAAGACACTAGTGTATTCCTCTTAACCTAAGGGACTGCAGTATGGTATACTTGATTCACTGGTCTACAGAGTAAGATAAGATTCACTTTGTTTTAGGAAGACATATGAAGTGATAAATTACTCCTGTAAAGAGGCACTGCTAAATGACATTTACCTTGCTTTCAGAAAAAGGACTATTTCAAGTTTTTACATTCCTGTGGTACTAAATATTTGTCTCTTATAAACTTATTTTTATTTAGATTATTAAAATCAGAAATTTTATTTCAATCTACTTACTCTTATTTATTATTATTGTCACCTTCAACTTCATTCTCTAAGCCATAATGCTGAAAGCAAACATATCCCAAACTGTCTACGTCGTAATTGGCATATGAATATTCCTTGGTACTGCAGTAATTTTATGACTCACATTTTTTCTACTTGTAGAATTTTGATACTATAGAAGTTCTTCTAAGTGAGATATAGAAATATCAGTATTTTCTTTGCAATATGCTATATTTTGTTGTGCATATATTTATTTTGTTTTACTGTCAAATATGGTAAATTATTATGATAAAAATTAATACTTTGCAATAGAGTGTTGCAAATTTCTGTCCGCTTAACAAATTACTATTCTACCCAACCCTTTGCTTGTGTCTAACTCTCATTGTAATTGCTAAATTACCCATAGATAATTTCAAAAGCTTTCCATGAGATGTAAATAATCTGGGTATTGCTTGTAGACATAAATTGAGTAAACCCTCTAATTCTCTCAGGAGTTCAGTGATCCCAGAAAAATTTATTTGGATAATTTTTATGACAGTTTTGTAATGTCCCTCTACTGTGAAATAAAGAAGTTTGCAAGAAGGCACTGAAATAACTTTTTTCCTTTGAAAAAATGTAAGTTCCACTTTTAAGAACTACAAGAGTTTGACAACACCTAAAATTGCTAAAATGACTACAACTTCCCCATAAAACAGCATATATTTGCAATCAAGCACAATGATAAGTAAGATTTTTTGTTAGCAAATTAGTATATGTAAGTGTAAGACAGACTAATTATCATAAATAATAAAGCTAAGTAATAAGGATTAGAGTTATAACTGTTGATATGGTTTGGCTCTGTGTCCCCACCAAAATCTCATGTTGAATTGTAATCCCCAGTAGTGGAGGTTGGACCTGGTGGAAGGTGATTGGACCATGGGGGTGGTTTCTAATAGTTTAGCACCATCCTTCTAATTCTGTCTTGTGATAGAGTTCTCATGAGATCTGGTTGTTCAAAAGTGTATAGCACCTTCCTGTTTGTTCTCTCTTTCTTGCCGGTCATTTGAAAATGCGCTTGCTTTGCCTTTGCCTTCAATCATGATTGTAAGTTTCTTAGGCCTGCCCAGAAGCAGAAGCTTGTACAGCTTGTGGAAACGTAAGCCAATTAAACCTCTTTTCTTCACAAATTATCCAGTTTCAAGTATGTCTTTATAGCAGTGTGAGAATAGACTCATACCATTCTTTACCTTAAATATTATTTTAAGTTTTCATTTCTCCTGGAAAGCTTTGAGTCCAAAAACATAGAACTGGTTGCCTCCATGTAGTTTGGTGGGAAAATCCAAGACTCCAAAAGGAGCATCACAAACCTGAGTAGACTATGGCATCTTTCAAAGATAGAAAATGTGGGGCACAGTAAACATTGAGGGTGAAGGAAGAGAAAGAGGCAGAGAATATGAATATGGCTCAAGTGGAGGGGATGTCTTATTAATGAGATTCCTTGAATATCCAAGTAGAGATAGTCAAAAGGCAATTAGCTACAGGGGCTTAGACACAATGGAAAGGAAAAGAACCTATGTCTTGTTATAAAATCTGTAGGGAAGGAACAAGTGAAAATAAACCTTGTTTTTATAACTGGTAAACTTTCAAGTGCCCCAGGGCATATACAAGGCATGGATCAAGGTAGACTTCCCTGAAGGAGAAACATTTAAGCTATGAATTAATCAGTTACTGAGTATTAGCCAGGCAGAAGGAAGAGTGTTCTGATTAAATGGAAGAAATTGTACCAAAGCCTAAAATAGGGAGAAGTACAGGACAGTAGAGGAACCAAAATGAACTGTTACGTCTGCCCAATCGTCATCATTACTGGTAGCTAAGTCCTTTGGTAAGAATGGGTTCTTCCAGAGACACAACTGAACAAGAAGTGAAGATGTTCACAGCAGACCCTGGAGAATAGTAACAGTTTCCATTAAAAGGAAAGTCCCAGTATTGAAAATTTTATAAAATGACCATGAATCAATATCCATATCTTTTTTAAAAAGTTTGTGTTTTTTTTAGTATTGTGTGCATTAACATTGATAATAATTTATTTTTTACAAAGCAATTTCTGTTAAGACTCCTATTATATGTGGGAGTCTTAGTTAATATTCTAATGTTTGTGCTAATTAAATTGTTTGAAGTAAAAAATATCTAACAGCATTGCTGCTGTAGATGTGCTCCCTGAACATATGTCTCTATATTATACTCTTCAGGGACCTCACTTATTCTTTTAGTACTCACTTATTCTTTTAGCTTACTTAAGCCAAAGCCTTACTGTGCGATACTGTGGGAGATTCGGCTCCTTTTTCTTTTGCAAAGTGCACAAGATCCATGAAAAGATTTCTTCCGACTAGAAAGAGAAGAATGCCCTCACTCACAGCCTTGTTGTAGTCTGTCCTCTTTTACTCTGGACTGTAGCACATGCTTCTCTGGGATACCACTGGCCTTCTCATAGCTACCTCCCATATAGTTGGTAAAAGACATAAAAACAAATCCGCACCTTATTCACAAAACACAAGTAATACAATGTTGTCATATTTAACAGACCTTGGTGTTTTTTTGGGTTTTTTTTTTTTTTTTTTTTGAAACGGAGTTTTGCTCTTGTTGCCCAGGCTGGAGTGCAATGGCATGATCTTGGCTCACTGCAACCTCTGCCTCCTGGATTCAAGCGATTCTCCTTCCTCAGCCTCCTAAGTAGCTGGATGTACTACCATACCTGGCAAATTTTGCATTTTTAGTAGATGGGATTTGTCCATGTTGGTCAGGCTGGCTGGTCTTGAGCTCCCAACCTCAGGTGATCTGCTTGCCTTGGCCTCCCAAAGTGCTGGGATTATAAGCATGAGCCACTGAGCCCTGCCGGTATGGATTTTAGGTAGGATATGGACATTATGAACCAAAATATTGCTGAATAATAACTGCTGGGCACATTTTATATCAATAAATGTGATTCTTATAATTGTTTTCTTTAATATTTTATGTGACTACTGATAACTCTATTCTTTAAAGTCTTACTTCTTTAGCATAAAAAAATTAAACATTTAATGGAAGACTAAGGGAGCCCCACAGAGGCTATGGTTCTGTGGGTTCCAGTTCCTATTAGCTAGTAGAGACCTTGGAAAACACTTCATTAACAGGTGTATAGATGTCAGTGTAAACACATGCAAAATTCAATGTGATTTAAAAACTTAAAAGATCAAACAGAGCAATGACAACAACAAAAAACGTCAGTGAGTTAGTTAATTCAATGTGTTTATATAATTTTTTCACGAGTATAAGAACAGTAGTTTTATGGTTGAATGTCTACTAGCTGGCATTTATTTTAAATATTGCATCTCTAATTCTTAAATCATTGGAAGTATTATCATACTTACAAGAAAGCTAAGTCTGAGACAGAGCATGATACTTGTTCAAAATCAAATAGCTAACATCAAGAATATGATTTAAACTTGGTTCTTCATAGTTCGAAACACATCCTTCTATTAAGCCACCCAAACTTGCTATGGTCTACAGAAAAAGTTAAACACCTTGGTTTTATGATAACATTTTTATTCATATCTACAATCTTTGAGAAGTCAATGAAATCAACTCTAAGATTAATTACATATTTTTACATATTCTTTATATCATGTATTTCTCTTCCATTCTTAAAGAAAGGTGCACTTACCAGTTTTATAGTTATATTTCAGATAAACTTGGATCTCTGACCATTGACAGTCATGTAGCTGGGATGTTATTCTAGCAAATTTCAGATAATCTCATTTTGGGGCTAACACTCTCATTGTCATCTCAGTGTATTCACTAAGGCAATCTGGCACCCCAAGCTAAGTATAAGGTTGGTAGTAGCAAGGATGAGTGTGAACTTTAAATGAAAAGGTAGCTGATTTCTGTGTTTGACACATTTGTTTGTGAGGTTCTGGTTTTAAATTGTCAGGTTTAGGATAAAGAGAGTACCACTAAACCTGCTGCCTTTGATTTTGTTAAAGTATCTAAGGTTTAAAGAAGGCATTGAAGCTGCCAAATCTTTAATCTTCTATGGTATTCAGCAGGTTTTAAAGGTCACTTCCCATTATAGGGTTTTAGGAAAGCTGTTGTTCATAAATGAAATATGATCTGACCATAGCCAAAGACAAAGACTAGGGCTTTACCTACAGAGGGTGCAGATTTTATTTATTGAAACCTAGGAGAGACTTGTTTGAGTTATTAGAATAAAAGAGAAATATTTTAGTTGTTACTATATCTAAATGTTAACTCTGCATGATATTTCTTGTTGGTCTCTCTAGAATCCTTCACTATTTTCCTTCACCCTGCTTTTGCCCCAGGAGGCCAATCTGTATGGATAACATCAAAGAAGTACCTTGTTTTCTGGCTTCCAGTGTATTTTTATTAATAAAAATACTGATGGATGTCAGAGAGAAGAAACTTGAAGCAGGGACATTTTCACTTACTCCCTCTTTGCAGAGTTGCCTCAGGCCAGCTGAGCCCTTCTAGCAATAGTCATCCTAGCAGTTCTCTTTAAGAATCTCTCCTCCCTAGTTCTTGGAACCTCTAATTCCCCCTGCAACTTTATAATTAGAAATGGCAACACCAATAAATAAATACATAATAAATAAATATGCAATTCCACTAAAAATGAAAATAAGATTAAAAAAAGAAAGAAATACATGGAAGTGACATAGCAGTTATTTCTTACAGTAGAGTGTGAATAAATAAGCATGACAAAAGAATGATGAAATTAGAAAATCACCATTAGACAAATGCTACATAATATAAATGTTGCAGGCAATAATCATCAATAGATGTTAAATTAACAACTAAAACTATAATGAGAAGTTATTTGGAAGTGCTGGCCAGGGTAATCAGGAAAGAGAAAGAAATAAAACGTATTCAAGTAGGAAGAGAGGAAGCCAAATTGTCTCTGTTTACAGATGACATGATTGTATATTTAGAAAACCCCATTATTGCAGCCAAAAAAACTCCTAAGCTGATAAGCAACTTCAGCAAAGTTTCAGAATACAAAATCAGTGTGCAAAAATCATAGGCATTCTTATACACAAACAATAGACAAGCAGAGAGCCAAATTATGAGTGAACTCCCATTCACAATGGCTACAAAGAGAATAAAATATTTATACAACTTACCAGGGACATGAAGGACCTCTTCAAGGACAAATATAAACCGCAGTTCAAGGAAATCAGAGAGATCACAAACAAATGGAAAGAAGTACCGTGTTCATGGATAGAAAAAATCAATATCATGAAAATGGCTGTACTTCTCAAAGTAATTTATAGAGTCAATGCTATTCCATCAAGCTACCATTGACTTTCTATGCAGAATTAGAAAAAAACTACTTTAAATTTTATATGGAACCAAAAAAGAGCCTGTGTAGCCAAGACAATCCTACGCAAAAAGGACAGAGCTGGAGGCATCACGCTACTTGACTTCAAACTATACTACAAGGCTACAGTAACCAAAATGGCATAGTAATGGTACCAAAACAGATATTTGGACCAATGGAACAGAACAGAGACCTCAGAAATAAGACCACACATCTATAACCACCTGATCTTCTTTAAACCTGATGAAAACAAGCAGTGGGGAAAGGATCCCCTATTTAATAAATGGTGCTGGGAAAACTGGCAGAAAACAGAAACCAGACCCTTTCTTTACACCTTATACAAAAACAAACTCAAGATGGATTAAAGACATAAATGTAAAACCCAAAACCGCATAAACCTTAGAAGAAAACCTAGGCAATACCATTCAGGACATATGCATGGACAAAGACTTCATGACTAAAACACCAAAAGCAGTGGCAACAAAAGCCAAAATTGACAAATGGGAGCTTCTGCACAGCAATAGAAACTATCATGAGAGTGAACAGGCAAATTACAGAATGGGAGAAAACTTTTGCAATTTACCCATTGGACAAAGGGCTAATATCCAGAATCTACAAGGAATTTAAACAAATTTACAAGAAAAAATTAACCCAATCAAAAAGTGGGAGAAGGATACCAACAGACACTTCTCAAAAGAAGACATTTTTCCGGCCAACAAACATATGAAAAAAAGCTCATCATCACTGGTCATTAGAGAAATGCAAATTGAAACCACAATGCGATACCATCTCACGCCAGCCCAAATGGCGATTAAAAAGTCAGGAAAAAACAAATGCTGTTGAGGCTATGAAGAAATAAGACTGCTTTTATACTGTTGGTGGGATTGTAAATTAGTTCAATTATTGTGGAAGACAGTATGGGGATTCCTCAAGGATCTAGAACCAGAAATACCATTTGACCCAGCAATCCCATTTTTGGTTATATACCCAAAGGATTATAAATCATTCTACAATAAAGACACATATGCAGATATGTTTATTGCTGCACTTTTTACAATAGCAACAACTTGGAACCAACCTAAATGCCAATCAATGAGAGACTAGATAAAGAGCATGTGGCACATATACACCATTGAATACTATACAGCCATAAAAAAGAATGAGTTCATGTCCTTTGCAGGGACATGGATGAAGCTGGAACCTATCATTCTCAGCAAACTAACACAGGGACAGAAAAACAAACACTGCATGTTCTCACTCATAAGTGGGCATTGAACAGTGAGAACACATGGACACAGGGAGGGGAACATCACACACTGGGTCCTGTTGGAGGATGGGGGGCAAGGGGAAGGAGAGCATTAGGACAAATACCTAATGCATGCAAGGCTTAAAACCCAGATGATGGGTTCATTGGTGCAGCAACCCACTGTGACACATGTATACCTATGTAACAAACCTGCACATTCTGCACGTTTATCCCAGAACTTAAAGTAAAATTTAAAAACTAAAAGTAAATAAATAAAATAATTATCAATGGATGTTAAAATTAACAAGTAAAACTATAATGAGAAATAAGCTATTTGAATAGTTTTAAAGCATTTCCCAGATGATAACTATTAATTATAAGAATAAAATTGTTAATTTTACAGTGGAGACATTAAACAGATAATGTCTTGAAAACAAGTAAATTAGACTTTTGGGCATCATATATTCCCTGATATTATGCACTGAGAAGAATGAAACATCACTTTTTTGTATTCTTACCAAGAATGTGTAATTTCAATCTAATTATGAGAAAATATCAGGAAAAAAACCAATGTTGAGAAACATTGTACAAAATCACTTAATATCTTAAAGTCAACATCATTAAGAAAAAGTAGAGGAAAAAAAAAGAAAAGAAAAAAACAGAAATGGGAACAGCAGTACTCTAATTCCAGTTTTTAGTTTTCACTTTCTCTCCTCATCCACTTGGACCTAGGATTATTAAATTTGCACTTTCGCTAGCCTGGGTTTCTGTACCTTTTCTGTTTTTCCCCCTGTTCTATATGTGTCTTTGTAAATAGTTTCCATATTAATCCATGTTTTGAATTACTCTAATTTGAGTATATAATTTAAGATACATTTTGGACATTCGATTGACTTTAAGAAATGGTGTTATGGAAATATATACTTAACAAACGATTTTGAGAATATATTGCTCATTTATTTGAGGAGTGCAAGAATTACCTTATTTAGAAGGGGACTGGAATTATAGGCAGCCCTTGGAATGCTATGTTATCAT
Source organism: Cacajao melanocephalus (assembly GCA_963573385.1). Taxonomy (NCBI): domain Eukaryota; kingdom Metazoa; phylum Chordata; class Mammalia; order Primates; family Pitheciidae; genus Cacajao; species Cacajao melanocephalus. Next base: position 4,280 of record CAUYLG010012849.1, on the reverse strand, counting down.
AATGATTCCAGTTATTACTGGTGGTGACATGGGATGAAGCACAGGTGGGAAGACATAGCATTGGGAATGGTTGTGACATTTTATCATTAGAAAGACTGGGTATCTCCTTGGTTCCTTTAGCATCCCTAGAAACTATACATAGAGAAAAGAAGAGAAATAAAAATCTAGAAACATACATGTAAGAAAACATACAGAGAATCAGAATGCCTCATTTGCAGTTTGAAGGAGTTTTTCATCTTCTGCAATCACAACACCACAGCACAGACATGGCTAAGAACCTAACCCAGAATTGCTTATGAAGGTTATATGGTTTCAACTCCAAAAAGTGTTCAGTCCCTAGTATGTTTTTCTGTAATCCAGAGGTAAAGGTGTTGTTGGCGAAGGATTAAGTTCCTGAAGCATTTAATGGAGATGCTCCTAAATGTTCTATAATGCACAAGACAATTCCTGACAGTTAATAATTACCTGGTCCAAAATCTCAAAGTACTGTGGTCAAGTAATCTTGCTCTAGGACTATAGTAAAAAATAGTTCTTATATTAGTTTTCTATGCTGTGAAACCAATATAAAATGGTGGCTTAAAATAATATCCTTTTATCATCTCATAGTTTCCACAGGATAGAAGTTGGAGAATAAATTAGCTGGGTTCTAGGTTCTCTACTTGGTGTCTTACAAGGCTTTTAGCTGAGCAGTAGTCTTATATGGATGTCCAACTAGAGAAATAACTGCTTGCAAGCTCCCTCACATTGTTGGCAGATGTCATTTTCTCATGACCATAGAATCCATGGCAACTTACTCCCTTGCAATGAAGAGCCTCTGCTTCTTGAAGTCTCTTACTTTAAGGAAAGCCTAGGCACTCTTGTAAATGACTCAACCAGAATTATCTTTCTTTTGTCATCCCAAGTTAACTGATTAGAGACCTTAATTACATCTGCATTGTTTTTCCCTTGCCACATAATGTGACATAATCATGGAGTTGTTTCCCATTATCTTTGCCATACTTAATTGGTTACAAGCAAGTAGCAGATTTTACACAATTCCAAGAGAGAGAAGTATGGTGGGCTCACTGGAGGTCACTTTTGACTGTGTTTAACACAGTTTCTTCCATAACTTGCACTGAAAATAAGAGTCTGGCTTCAAGAGGACATAGTATTGTTTTATAGCCATCCCATGATTTATTTCCTAATTTAAGATAATAGAGAAGAAATATATATAAACTGAAAGACATGCCATGTTGTTTTCCTGACTTGTGAATTTAGAATTATTATGGCAGGAAGGGAAAGGTAAAAGCCCTGGAAGTTCTGTCAACCATCATCAAAAATGGTAAATTAAAAACAATACAGCTTCACTAGGGCAAATGTAGAGTACAAAGCCACCATCAAATATCTGAAAGATGCGTGGATGGTGATTACATCTCCATTTTATCACCTGCTTGGCCTGTGCAAAAGTCCAATGTACCTGGGAAGTTGATAGTAGATTTTCATAAACTTAATGAGGTGGGAATGACAATTGCTGTGCTCTACTGGATGCAATGTTTTATTGAGGAAATTCCTCATAATGCTGACACCTGGTATGTGGCAACAGGCCTGCCAAATACTGTTGGTCATATTCCTGTAAGTAAGGAAAATCAAAAGCATTTTTAATTTATGTAGCAAGGAAAATAGCATATGTTTACTGCTTTGCTCTTTCTTTCTGTTATACTACTATCTGGAGGACTTTTGATCATCTTAATATCTTTCATAACACCTTACCTATCCATTACATTAATGATGTTATGCTAGGTGATACAGTAAGCAGTAAGTAGCAAGAATCCTAGCTGCCTTGCTGTTAGATGTGTTTCCAAAAGTGTGGTAAATAAGCCCTAAAGCTTTAAATCCTACAATACTGGTAAAATTTCTAAGATTCAAGTGGTATAGAGAATGTAAGTATATGACTATTAAAGTGCCTGAAAACTTGCTTCTCTTTATACTGCCCATCAAAAGGAGGAGGCACAGTGCTTGGTGAGACCTCTTAGGTTTTGGTAGCAACATATTCTACATGTGATCATTATTCTCTGCCCATTTTTTAGATAGCTCTTATGGATGCCAGTATGATTAAGACTTAGAGCAGAAATTTCTACAGCAGGTCCAGATTGAAGTACAAGCTAGCTTATTACTTGGATCATATGATGCCACAGATCCCAAATACTGAAAATCTTAAGGCAGAGAGATATATTCTAGGAGCATCTGAAAAATCCCAAAGAAGAATCATAGCACAAAACATCTAGAGTTATTTTCTCACTGAGCATAGGAGGAAAATGCAGTGACATGGTTAATGGGTAAGCCTGCATGGTATGCTGGACCAGGTTGAAGTTAACGGCTTTCACACTAGCACTCCACTAATCAGTGATCTTATACTTCCATGTTGAAAGAAACATTCCCCAGGTGGCACAATTTTGAAGGTACATTCGGTTGCTTATCTAGTGTGAAAGAAGCAATTGCTTGAGTTATAGATTCACAGTGACTTGTGGTCACATAAATTGGTTGCTCAGTTAGAAACATGTAAAAAAAAGAAAAGAAAATTGGTGACACAGAGCTGGGAAAGATCATGAAAATGACAATTCTCAAAATGGGCACAAAGTGTGAAGATACTCATGTCCCAAATAATTACCCTCAAGAGGGTATCCATCATAGAAGAGACTACCAGTAATCAGCTGGATGAAGAGATCATTTCCAGCATTTGCTCAGGAAGCTCATATATAAAGTAACTAGAGCAGCAGCAAAAGAGGCATCATTTGTGAAAGGAAGTTCAACAACATGAACTTCCTTTCACAAATGATGATCTGATTATTATGTTTGTTGTGCATTCAACCTGCCAACAGCAGAGGCTAATGCTGAGTCCCTAATACATCACTGTTCTCTGAAGAGATCACCAGGTTCCCCAGTGGTAGGTTCATTATGTTTGATCCTTTGATCTCACAGAGACATAGCACTTCACTGGTACCAGTACACAGATATGTTCCAGGTGTGAATTTGCATCGTTTTCATAACGGTTCTGTCAGTGCTACTGTTTGCTCACTTAATGAATGACATATAGAGCTATGGCAGCTCTTATAACGTCACCTCCAACTAGATGACTTTTTTAAATAAAGGAAGTAAGAAATCTTGCGGTGACTAATACTGTAGACTTCAAGTTTTGAGTACAATGCATTTGCTATTACCCTAAGTTTATTTCTCTTGATGGTAATTTTTGGATCTTCTGTGATTGAAATATAAACTTTTCACTACACAAGTGACAAAGTGGGTGCCAGAGAGTAAAAGACATAGACAACTTCAGATACTTTCCATTTCTCCCTCAGAACCACCCTCCACTTTTCTCCAACCTGCTCTGTCTCATAAAACTCACTTATAATGGGCTGTATGAAAGTATTCCTACGTCCTCTGGTTTTGTTTCTGTTTTGATTCAGTCAATAAGGAGCTCAAGGAAGAGATGAGAAGAAAGGAGAATAGTCAATAAGTAAAAATGAAGTGTCTAGTACATTGGCTTTTTCTTCTTGCACTCTTTAGGTGGCCCACATTCTTCTGTTGAAGGTCACAGCTTCTCTTGAGTTGGCCTTGTCTATACAATTCTGCTGGGTTTACTTAACTGTTTCCTGCCTTCATTCCTTTGGGCCTTGGGGAATCAGCAGCACCACTCAATCTTCTCAGTTTCTGGTAATCACTCCCTCTCTTCTTCCATTTAAGTTCAGGTGCACTCACAGTCTCTTATTTCTAGTCCTGAGTATTACACTGCCCCTTGTGGTGCAGTTTGTTGTGCACATAAACTGGGGCACGAACAAACAGTCCCTTTGTTAATTATTATTGAATTATTCCTAATTTAATTCTGACATCTATTTACTACTGAGATCACGACTTATACAGTGGCAGAAGTCAGCACACAATTGGAAGAGGAAGTATTTCAGAGCTCATCCGGATGTTACTCCTGAGGAGATGGGGTCTAGGAAACTATTGAAACAAACTTCTTAATTAATAGAAGCAGAAGTAATTAATACTTCATACATGTTTAGACAGGCAAACTAAATAGAAAAAAACTCAGGCAATTTTAAAAGAAAATAGTAATCAAAACAGCATGGTACTGGTACCAAAACAGAGATATAGGCCACTGGAACAGAACAGAGGCCTTGGAGGCAATGCCACACATCACTTGGCTTTTATTTTTTCTTCCCTGCCACCATGTAAAGCATGCCTTTGGCCTTCTGCCATGATTGTGAGGCCTCCTCAGCCATGTGGAACTGTGCCACTAA
>CAUYLG010012848.1:0-14031 GCA_963573385.1 Cacajao melanocephalus | reverse complement strand
CTCAGCAAACTGACACAAGAACACAAAATCAAACACCGCATGTTCTCACTCATAGGCGGGTGATGAACAATAAGAACACATGGACATAGGGAGGGGAGCACTACACACAGGGGTCTGTTGGGGGGGAAATAGGGGCGGGACGGGGGAGGTGGGGAGGTGGGGAGAGATAGCATGGGAAGAAATGCCTGATATAGGTGAAGGGGAGGAAAGCAGCAAATCCACTGCCACATGTGTACCTATGCAACAATCTTGCATGTTCTTCACATGTACCCCAAAACCTAAAATACAATAAAAATTAAAATAAATAAATAAATAAATAAATAAATACCAATGCTTGGGCACCAAAAAAAAAAAAAAAAGAATTAGAAGGGAGAGAGGAAACAAGTACCCACAACTCTTACACGGAGTGTTCCTTTAATAAAGAGTAGAGAAATGGGTGGCAGTTGGATGAGACATAAGGTAGAAGGAGTTAATGTTTTGTTTTATTTTGTTTTCATAATGGGAGATACTAGAGCAGGTAAATCTGAATAGCATTACATTAGACAAAAATGTAAACTGAAGAAGTTCAAATACACACATGTACACACATACACACACACACATACACACAGATGTAGAAAAAGGACAAACATAATAATGAAAATGATAAATACCACATTTTGGACAGTAGTTCCCCCAGGAGAGGACAGTAGGAAAATGTAATTTAGGAAGGATACTCTAGGAGCTTCACTTGTATCTTTTTTGTTGCGGATCTAAAACAAAAATGGCAAAATTTTGAGGTTTTACACAGCTACATGGTTACATGGACAACTGTTATATTGTACTTTTCTGCATGTTTGGAATTTTCTATTAAAGAAGAAAAAAAAAGTGGAAGATATTATTTCTGTCCTAAAGTCAGAACTGTGTAGGTGAGTAGACAGGATATGACATAGAAAGGTCAAAAATTTTTTTTTTTAAAAAAAGAGCTTTCAAAGAAAAAAAAACAGACAGAACAAAAATATAACCAGACAAGTATTGTAATTAAAAAGGCACACTTCCCACTGGCCATGACGCCCTGATGAATAAAAGGGAAACTAATCATTACTCAGAGCACACACCTGACAATGACCTAATTGTAGTTTTGCTCTTAAAATATTCTATATGGCTCACCAGAAATAAAACTGACAAAACAGCTCATGATAGTTGCGATATCTTGCATGAGTTCAAGCAATTTTATTTGTAAGTATTTAAGTAATTCATAAATCTAATATTTCTCAAGCACCTACCTTAGATAATATTTCAAATAAAGATTCCAGTTTATGACTTAGCATTTAATTAAAACCCACTGTATCACTCTTCCCTATTCTCTCCAAAAACCAATAGCTTTAAAATAATCAGATTTTGAGATATCCTTAGCCAATTTCACACTACATAAGGTAAGCCCCACTTATGAACTAAACTGATGATATATAAAAGAAATTTTAGGAGTTTCTCTAACAGTCTGTCTTCAAATAAAATTTTGATAAGTGCTGTGGTAATAAAAGAAAGCTGACAGAAAGGATTAGTGAAAAATGCTAAACATGACAAAATCAAAAAACTGCAAAATCTAGGAAAACTGCACATAATTGCACTCCTCTAAATTAAGTTATGTATAGCAGCATCACAAAAAAAATTCCAAATCATCTTGAAAATGCAAAATCTGAAGTTTAAGAAACAGAATTGTGTTCTTTAAAAAGTAGTTTGTTAGACAAAATTTGTTTTTTTTAAATGCCCCTGAGTGTTAGACCATAGGATCATTTAGCTTATACTCCCCTCCCACCTGTGGCACTAAAGAGGTCTTACCATAAAATACCTGAGCACTAACTATTGCATTGGGTGGTGATTTTTCACTACAGGAAATCTAAAAATTAACAGGTCTCTGTGATATGCTCCCACATAAACACCCCTACTAAAATGTGTGACACTAAAAACAATAACAGTTGCACTATACTAAAGGTTGCAACTAAAGCCTATTTCAGAATGCACATTTTAAGTACTTGATCAGGCTGCCTGGTTTCCCCTTGACCAGCATCTTATGTTACAACTAGGGAGTCCAGAGAGGTATGTCCACATCTACTTTTAGGTCTAAACTCCTACCAAAAATCTGGACTCCCAACTTTCTTAAGTTTCTCTCTTTTCCTGGCCAAGTGCCACGGTGGCTGACACACTCTTCTCAACAATTTCAGCTTCCCTGCTACTGTCACTGAAGCAATCTTCACATGTTACCACCATGCGGTCACTATTATTGTACTTTCTGTTGGCTATAGGTATACCCCATACAACAAGCAGTTCCACTCCTTAATATCATTGCTGCTGTCTTTACCGTTTTTTATTTTTAGACAGGAGAGTCTCATTATGTTGCTCAGGCTTGTCTCAAATTCTTGGCTTCAAGCAATCCTCTTGCCTTGGCCTCCCAAAGATTATGGGCATGAGCCACCACACCTGGCCTCCTTCTTTCCTGACAAGATCCCTTGGTAGTCCCTTCTTATGTCGTCATTCATAACAGGCTTTAGGAATGTCTTTGGGGTATATTGTTGGCTCATGGTATCATTTGTCTCATCATTGCAATTGGCTTTTTTCCCAATATTGAAAGTATTGTCCTTGTATTAATGAAATTCTATATGATTTTCTAATGGTTATGACCCACCTATTACAAGAATTGAACTTCATCTAACAAGCATTCATTAAGTGTCAAATGCCAGGCTTAGGCTTAGCTGACTTTGTTTCTTATAATTTCATAATGTTACAGTTCTTACTTATATATAGGAGTGATCTTACTTTGAATCAAACCTCCTTCTGTCAACCACTAAAATACTCACCCTAAACTGTATACTTAATTTCCTTTTTTCTTTCCTTCTCTCTCTCTCTCTCTTTCTCAGATTTACTTTTTCCTTGTTCACCTAACTAAGGAATTAAGAAATTAAGGAATAATTCATGTCTCATCATTCCCCTCCCATCTTATCCATGGATGTTAGCAATTTGTCTCAACCTATTCAGTCAGTGCTCATTCTGTGTAATCCTTTGAGCCCTGTTACACATGCATGTTGCAATTTTTTTAAAAATGTGAGAAATGAAAATATGAGCAAGACAGCATAAAATTATTATTTTCATCAGTGGTCTCCAAACTTGAGCATACATCAGAGTTTGGAGATATGTGAAGCACAAGTTGCTGGGAAGAGTTTCTCCTTCAGTTGGTGTGGGATGGGAATAGAGAATTTGCATTACTAACAAGTTCCCAAGGAATGTTGCTGCTGCAGGATCATGAATGATTGTCCAAAAATTAATGATTTATAGGTAACTTAAGTTTTATGGAAAATGCAAAAGAATAACTGAAAAACTAACACAATGAGAAGCCCATTACAAGAATGTCAGGTCCATGAAAACGAGGATTTCTTATATTCCATCAATATGATTCACATTCTAAAAGTATTGGAAAATATTACCTACCTGAGAGCAGCAAAGTTTGTAAAATAACTTAGAAATATGCTTTAAAATATGTAAGAAAGACATACAAAAAATAAAATTTTACTGACACACATAAAATAATAAATGACCCTGAATAAATGGAAACACACGTGCTCACGTGCAAACACACACTCCATATCCAGGAACAGACAAACTCAAAATCATAAAGATGCAAACTTCCCTCAAATTTAATATATAAATTCAATAAAATTTCAATCAAATTCCCAAGAGTCAGATTTTTTCTGTGGAAGGTGAATATTTTGTATGATGAATCTATAGTTCATTGGGAGAACTGAACACATAAAAATTGTCCAATAAGTTTAAAAAAGGAAAATAAGCCATAAACATACTTAAGACAGGGTGGTTGAGGAGGCAGAGGCAAGGAAACTTTTTCCAGTTGATATTAAAATGTAGTTTAAAAATATAGTAATTATTACAGTATGGGGTACTAGTGTGGGACAAGACAGAGGAATGAACAAAATAGAATCTAAAATTAGATCAAAATACATATGGTTATTAACGATATCATGAATGTGGCAGTTGAAATAAGTAGAAAGATAAAACTTCTCCAAAAACACTTTAGTGGAAACAGGCTATGGTGGGGAGAGGAGATTAAAATTCTATCCGTACCATACATATATGTTCCAGATAGATTAAATATTGAAATATGAAAAAGTAAAACTGTAAAACTAGTAGAAGATAAAGGAGAATATTTTTAATGAGTCACAAACAAAATCTTTCTATGGGCTGACACAAAACTTAGAGACTATAAAGAAAATAATTTTTAAGTTTGCTGATTAAAGAAGTTGCAATTCTATATGGTACAAAACACCATAAACATACTTAAGAAAAGGCAGGGAGGTGTGAGGCACAGAGATCTGCAACATAGGCAAAGGTTTAATATTAATCATACATAAAATTTTCTAAAAAAAATCAAACAAAGGTGAACAATCCTGTGGGCAAATATTTGAACAGGCCTTTCACAGAAAAATGGCAACAAAAAGAATAAGCATAAGAAAAGACGTCCAACCTCAATTGTGTGTGTGTGTGTGTGAGAGAGAGAGAGAGAGAGAGAGAGAGAGAGAGACAGAGAGAGAGACAGAGAGAGAGAGAGAAAAAAAAAGAGAGAAAGAGAGAGAGAGAGAGAGAGCTGCAACCATAGAACATAAAATACCTCTCAGGTCCTACTTACCATGCAAAATTTTATTTCTCTCACAATAAATTACAAATAAGAAAAAGACAATGAAGGAGAAAGAAGAAAAACTCTTACAAAAGATTTTGAGTAGAAATCTATAGATAAATTGAAGGAAGATAAAAAATTGTTGAGCATTTCATAGGGAAAATTAAGTGGGTTCATGTATTAACACTTTCAATTTGCGATGAGGTTAAGCAAGCATGTGCAGGTTGTTTCTTTTTTTCCCTCATCGCCATGCTAACAGGCTATAATTCAATTTGTCCTCCATGTTCCAAAGGGTAAAATTCTTAAGCGCTTTTAGATTACAGTAATAACCTTAAAAGAAAGCCGTTTATCCAAGCAAAATGAGATTCACAAACTATCTTAAAACAATATAATAAAATATGATTAAGTTCCAAGTAAGTCTTGAAATTCAGATGCAAGCAACATTTTTATAACATGATATTCTTCTAGTACAGTAAAAGTAAAAAAAAAATCATTTTGCTTTCTTTGTACAAGAGGTCTTTAAGCTGAAGGATTCTGGTTTTTGAGTGAATCTATAGCTGAAATCTAAAAGTCTATGCTCTAAACAGTAAGCAACATCTAAACAATAACAAGAAGACATAAAAGCATTTCTTCAACAATGACAAGTTTATTATCGCAGTTTTTAAAAAATATTAATCATTTGCTGAAACAACATAGACTAATATTAAGAACCCTCCTTAAGGTCCACTCTGATTTATGTATCACAATCAGTCTTAGAAATATTGTGAGTACTGTATTAAATAATAAACTGCCTTCTTAAGAGTTTATCATATTCTTCAACATTACATTAAAAAGACAAGAATTTCCTTTTAAATAGATTAATACTGTTTAATATCCTATTCAGTCAAAAGCCACAAGTCAATTAAATATAAAACAATTAAAACCTATTCAGATAAAATTCATATAGTCGATTTACTAGAGTTTTAACGTTTTAATAAGTAATTTTCAAATATGGTAAAAAAAAAAAAAAACTGGCAGATCACCAATCAGAACTCCTTAGAAAGAAGCATTTCAGATACAAATCTTTCCAGCAGAAATCATCATGTTGCTAATTAGGTCACTCTACTTCTACTGCGCAAGGGATTCAAGGGAGTACAGCATGCACGTCTGGATAAAGGTAACAGTTTTTCTGGATCCATAGCGAATAATTTTAGCTAATTTAACAAAATTACAGAAGGCATAAAGAGAAGTTTAGGTAGCACTATCTTTTCTACAATCTTTCATAGCCACAGTAGAAGCCATCTTAGGGAACACATTCAGACCCACAGTTCAACAATAGATCAAAAAAGTTAAAGTAGGATATGGTTTACTTTATCATTTGATACAGAACTAAGGCTTTTTATTTGCACAAATGCCCGTTAATTAAATCTTGGCATGGCATCTTGTTTCATAAATTAACCCCACTACCATGATGAATGCATGAACTGTCACTTACAGATTTGGTTTCTTTAAAATGGATATAGAATATAAAGACACTTGCAAAACAATCTGAATTCAGAATCTTTAGGACTTTTTACAATTTCCCCCAAATCTTCTACAACCACAGGGCCAAAGCTGATGTAAAGTAAGTGAGGCTCTCATTTCAACCACAGAAATTTAAGGGGTTGAAAAAAAAAACACTCAGTAATAAAGATGAATATGCTGCACATATTGGCTCACATCTGAAATCCCAGCAACTCAGGCTGAGGCAGGAGGATTACTTCAGCCCAGGAGTTTGAGACCAGCCTGGCCAACACAGCAAGACCCTCAGCTCTAAGAAAGAAAGATGAATAATAATTTAATGTAATATTTTTAAAAATCTAAAACCAACACTATACTTGATGATAAAGCATTAGATGCTTCCCCCTAAAATCAGGAACAAGACAAGGATGTCTGCTCTCACTGCCTCTATTCAACATTGAGCTAGAAGCTCTAACCAAGGCAATTAGTCAAGAAAAAGAAATAAAATTCATCTTAGAAAACTCAGGAAAATAATTTTTTTTTGAAAGAAAGAAAAAGAGAGGAAAGAAAGTGAGAGTGAAAGAAAGAAAAAAAAGAATGTACGAGAGAGAGAAAAAGGAAGAGAAAGAGGGAGAGAGAACGGGATTCTTGTTCTAATACTTAGGGAAATAATATTTTAAAAGAAAAAAAGGCATTCAGATTGCAAAGGAGGAAGTAAAAATATTTTTAATTTATTTTTTTAGAGCAGATGACATGAGCTTGTATGTAGAAAATCCTACAGAATTAACTAAAGGCTATTAGAACTAAAAAAATGAATCCAGCAAAGTTGCAGGATACAAGATTAATACATAAAAATAAATTTTATTTCTATACATGTGCAATAAACAATCTGAAAATGAAATTTAAAATAATTCCATCAATATAAACATAAAATACTTGGAAATAAATTTAACAGAAAAAGTACAAAACTTATATTCTGGAAACTATAAAACATTGCTGAAAAACAGAGTAAGATCTAAATAAATGGGAAAACATACCATGTTCATGGATTGGAAGCCTTGATATTGTTAAGATGGTAATACTCCCCAAAGTGACCTGCAGATTTAACACAGTCCTCATCAGAATCTCAACTGACTTCTTTGTAGAAACTGACTAGCTAATTATAAAAGCCACATTTAAGTACTCAAAAGCTACATGTAGCTAGTGGGTATTGTATTGGACAGCAAAGCCTTACCTCTCCTGGGTGAAAAATTACCTTTTTACCCTTTCAATTAATTTACAGTCGATAATATACTTACTAATAATTATTTATATTAAATTCTCTTTTTTCAAATAACTCATGTGATTTTTTTCTCTTGATTAGACCCTGGTTGATACTATTCAGGTAGTTTCATTATCAAGGCAGCACGGTAATAGGCTCTCAGAAGCTTAATGATGTAGGTTCAGCTGTCACTTTCTACCTGCAGAAGCAAATTACTTCATCTCATTAACTCTCAGAATGTTACTAGCTAAAAATGGGGAGCCAATACCCACTCTCTCAAGTCTGTTGTGAGAATATATGAGAACAGCTGACATATAATCGGTGTTCAATATATTTTACTTTTTTATTCACTTCTTTATTATCAGCTTCCAAGCACTTAAATCTATGTATCTCAGCTATAGCCTCCCAGAGTATTTCTTCCCCTGTCAAAACCACACTGTACTTTGTCCTAGTTCCTTGGGACATTTTTTCAGCAAAGGTTTATCTTTAAAGGTAATCACAGCAGAACAAAGTTGGAGGACTCACACTTCTCAATTTGAAAACTTACCATAAAGCAGTTGTAATCATAACAGTGTGGCATTGGCACAAGTATAGACATATAGATCAATGGTATAGAATTGAGAGTCCAGAAATAAAGCCATGTGTCTATGGTTAACTATTTTCCATAAATGTTCCAAGACAGTTCAATGAGGAGAGGAAAGTCTCTTCAACATGTGGTACTAGCACAACTGGATAGTCACATGCAAAAGAATGAGGTATACACCATATACATATGTATTTGTATATACAATATACAAATCTTAACTAAAATGGATCAAAAACTTATTAGACTTAAAATTCTTAGATGAAAACAAAATTTTATGACCTCACATTTGGCAAAGGATTTTTAGACATGACACCAAAAGCATGAGCAACAATAGATAATTTGGGCTTAATCAAAATGTAAAACTTGTGCATGACACCAAAAGCATGAGCAACAATAGATAATTTGGGCTTAATCAAAATGTAAAACCGGACATTATCAAAAAAGTGAAAAAACCTAAAGATAGGGGAAAATATTTGCAAATTATACACCTGACAATAAATTATATGTAAGGATCTATAGCAACAACAACAATTTTAAAATGGACAGCTGCCTTTAGGCCCAAACAGTCATCTTCCAGTAACCTGCCAAAATGATGAACATAAAGAGTAAGAGGAGAGGCACTGATACATGTTCTTTAGGCTCTTTAGAAAACATGAAGTTGTCCAATGTCAAAACAGCCAGAAGTGATGGTGCCAGGAATCTAACCCATTCTGATTTTAAAGCCTCTCCATTGCATAGCATTAATTACCACCTTAGCCCTTTAAATTCTGATGTCAGCCCACTGTTTCTCATACTGATATCAATAACTGCAGCTCAAAGTCAACAATCTATTAACAGCTTTGATTTGTCTTCTAAATACGAAACTACAGAGTAATTTAATCTCCAGAAATCCCTTCCCCTACTCCCCTCCCTCATTTTTATTTCTGTTACCACACTAATTAATTAAAATATACCACACTAACTTAGTGCTCCGTCTCTGTCAGCTTCCACCTTCCTATTACATCCTCATTTATTTCATTCTACAAATCCACTCGGAGTTCCTAAACATCAAGGGCTTCAGTAGTTCTCTACTCTTAAATCCATGGCTAGCATCTTGATCTTTCGAAACAATTATAATCCTTTGCTATCTTGATGAGATATTCTCTCTTCTGAGTCAACAGCTATAGCTCAGTTATGCAAGGTGCCCAAATGAATGCTGGTCATAAAATTATTGCCCAAAATATTTGTTGAGTTTTCCTTTTAAACACGGTAAATTAAAGCACAGTTTCTTTCATTATAGCAGAAAGAATTTTACTTTCCAATAATAATCAATTACAAAATGTCACTAAAACAACCTACTGGAAAAGTACCTGAACTTCTGAATATAAAGCCAAACTATCTCTTTTAATACACAGAATGAAAATGGACAGCATTTTATAATATAATATCTAGAATGAACAAATTTTGCAATAACTTCGTCTATTCAAAACACAGTAAAGAAACAAATAAATAAGAGGTCTCAGACACAGAACAGATACCACAAAGCTCAAGCACAAATGCACATTCATGTTAGTAACTGACACACCACTTAGTCCTTCGTGTACAATTCTAAACCTGTTTGGCAAACTAGTTTTGACCATGCAACAAATTAGAAGAGGGAGAGAAGGAGCTGAAGGAAGGAAAGCACACTGAGGCATGACATAAAAGAAAATGCAAAAGGCTGTTCAAGGAACATAAGAGCACAACAATCCGGAATCATATAATGTAGAAGCAAATAGTTCTACAAGTCCCAACAGATCCTACAGCATCTCTAACATACTTTACTGTAAGAGCTGTAATGACAGCCATGAGTCAGCAGGAAAAAATTTAACCAAAGCATTGAAAATAAAAAATACATTGATGTTAAAGAGATAAAATCAGTTATAAATAAAAGTATAATAAAATTCCGGAATAGTTCATCACCTAAGCACTGAAGAAATCTAAAGTTTTAACTGTTATAAGCAGCATCTTCACTTTTCTTCTCATGCTGTTTTCACTAAAAATACAGCAAATCCCCTGAAGCTACATCAACCATCTTAAACCCTGCTATCGTCGTATAAGGGAGTACAGTCAATGACATCCATTTTAAGCAATTTGGAGGCTTACAGCAAGGAAATTTCACTTTATATCACTATAGAAGTATATTTTTAATGAAGAAAATTCATTTCAGAGATACAGATTTTATCTAAACCTTCAACCAGTAGTACAAATAATATAGCAGAGTGTGTGCATTAAAATAGAACTTCTCTTCCAAGCATCAGGACATGCACATGCACCCCCAACTTGCCTCCAGGTAAGGTGTGCTTCAGGCTCTTGATTCTACCAATGAAATACTCCAAACTCTCTCTCTGGGCCATGCTGACCTACAATATACCAGATGATGACCCTTCCATTCTCAGGGAAGCGGCATTATAGTGTAATGGCTAAGAGCATGGACCCTGCAAATAGCTATCACGGTTTTCAATTCTAGCTCTACCACTGAACTGTGTTACCATAAGTACTTGACTATTATTTGTGAAACACAGACAGAGACAGCATCTAGCACTTAGCATTACTCATAAAATGTTGGTAATATGTAATTTATAGCACATCTGCAAAGAATCAGGCACTATGCAGGACATTAGGAATATAAAGATAAATGAGGAACAGTCACCACATCCAAAGAGCTCAGTCTCATGAAGAAAACAGACAAAACAGAGCATATAAATGCTATGAAGGTATGTGTGCTACAGCGTTATGGAATACAGAGGAAGAATACGCATATTCCCAGAGAAGAGGTATACTGTGTCTTAAAAGAAGTTATGTAAGCAAAACAAATGTTACAACAATATCTCCTGAGGCACAATGAGGGTTAATCCTTGTGCATCATGTAGACCTGAATGTGAAGTACTATGACTTTGTAATGTGTTATACGCACATTATTCAGCATAAAGGTACTGAAAAAGCTCTACGACCCACAAAAAATCATCCACCAATCAGGCAGCCTGATATTCCCATAATAAAGGTTCATCTAACAAGTATGCCATTACATCATTTTTGAAAGTGCAAAATACACCTAAAAATTGAAGCAGATGAAAAAAGAACTATTATTTATAGAATTTTTCCACATACCAGACAGTTTACATTAGTTACTTTACCTAATCCACACAACAACCCAGAGAGGAAAGTATTATTATCCTCATTTTACAGATTTAAAAAATAACGGAGGCTTCTCAGAGTTTATTAATATATTCAAGGTTGCCACTGCTAAGTGTCTAGGTCAGAATTCTAACCTTAAAAATCTGAACTGCAACCATTAAATTACAATGCTATCTTGGTATACTAACATGGAGGTAACAGATATTAAGAAGTATCAATCAGTCACTGTATTAGTTTGCTGGGGTTGCCATAATAAAGTACCACAAACTGGGCGGCTTAAACAACAGAATCAACATGTTAGCACAGTTGGTTTCTTCTGGGGTCTGCTCTCCTTGGCTTCCAGATGGCCATCTTCTTCACATGGCCTTCCCTCTGAACCTGCCTATGTCCTAATCTCTTCTTAAAAGAACATCAGTCACACTGAATTAGAGTCTAACATGGAATATCCTATTTCCACACATCACCACATTCTGAGATACTGGGAGGGTTGGGACTTCAACATCTGGATTTCAGGAGGACACAATTCAATCCACAAAAGTCAAAACTGAGAAAAAAAGACTCCTCTTCCAAGGGAAAAATGGGATTCACCTTAAGTGTTTTCAAATCATAAATGAAATTTGTGGAGGTTGTTTTTTGAGAAATGTAAGCATATACATTTAGCTAGGAATAGCCAGTGAGTCACTGAGTACTGCCTCCTGAGGAGCATTTTGGAAATGTATTGGGGTGCTTTTAGCACTCACAATTATCGACAGAAACCACTAGCAATTGGTGGTCAGAGGCAAGGGTTATGGAATACATGGAGCAGTCCCAAACAATGAAGAATGGCCTCATATCCCAGAAGAGAGAAATACCCTGCCAGGCGAAACTTAACACAAAAACATCAGGAACACTTCTATGTATACTAATACAGGTAAGATTTGACAAGAAGTATAAAAAGAAAAGCCCAATAATTTAAGGCAAAGTGTTTATGGATGCAGAAACGTGAATCAAATAAAGATGCTGTCTCAAAACTAAATTATATATCCATTCTATGCACTATATATTAGAGCACTTCCAATTATATATTTGTTGAAAAGAGTTTAGTACAATAATGCAGTTACTGCAAAAGCAATGAAACTTCGGCAAAAATGTCAGAGGGTATTTGAGTCCATTCTTAAAGATTACAAACAAACTGTTATTAAATTACTAGAGACACATGAACCACAGGGATCTCAATAAAAATTACTTGAAGTTGAAATTTGAAGAGCAAATTGGCGGCCGCCATTACAGAGAGTCCAGCTCTGGTGCCTGAGCGAGGGGAGGAGGAGGCGCAGCAGCAGACTGCAGAGTACTGCGGTGAGAGCCAGCGGGCCAGCGCCAGCCTCAGCAGCCACCAGGAGTACGCGAGGCACCGGCAGCAGCGTGTGCGTGTGGCACGTGTGCGGCGGCAGCGCAAGAACAGCGCAGAGAAGCAGCCGGCTGGGGCAGGTTGCGGCATCATGGACGAGAAGGTGTTCACCAAGGAGCTGGACCAGTGGGTCCAGCAGCTGAATGAGTGCAAGCAGCTGTCCAAGTCCCAGGTCAAGAGCCTCTGCAAGAAGGCTAAAGAAATCCTGACAAAAGAATCCAATGTGCAAGAGGTTCGATGTCTAGTCACTGTGGAGATGTGAATGGGCAATTTCATGATCTCATGGAGCTGTTTAGAAGTGGTGGCAAATCACCAGATACAAATTACTTGTTTATGGGAGATTGTGTTGACAGAGGATATTATTCAGTTGAAACAGTTACACTGCTTGTAGCTCTTAAGGTTCCTTACCATGAACACATCACCATTCTGCAAGGGAATCATGAGAGCAGACAGATCACACAAGTTTATTGTTTCTATGATGAGTGTTTAAGAAAATATGGAAATGCAAATGTTTGGAATATTTTACAGATTTTTTTGACTATCTTCCTCTCACTGCCTTGGTGGATGGGCAGATCTTCTGTCTACATGGTGGTCTCTCACCATTTATAGATACACTGGATCATATCAGAGCACATGGTCGCCTACAAGAAGTTCCCCATGAGGGTCCAATGTGTGATTTGCTGTGGTCAGATCCAGATGACCATAGTGGTTGGGGTATACCTCCTCGAGGAGCTGGTTACACCTTTGGGCAAGATATTTCTGAGACATTTAATTATACCAATGGCCTCACGTTGGTGTCTAGAGTTCACCAGCTACTGATGGAGGGATATAACTGGTGCGATGACCGGAATGCAGTAATGATTTTCAGTGCTCCAAACTATTGTTATTATTGTGGTAACCAAGCTGCAATCATGGAACTTGACGATACTTTAAAATACTCTTTCTTGCAGTCTGACCCAGCACCTCATAGAGGCAAGCCACATGTTACTCATAGTACCCCAGACTACTTCCTGTAATGAAATTTTAAACTTGTACAGTATTGCCATGAACCATATATTGACCAAGTGGAAACAGAAAGAGCAACAGTAACTCCAAAGTGTCAGAAAATAGTTAATATTCAAAAAACTTGTTTTCACTCAGACCAAAAGATGTGCCATATAAAAATACAAAGCCTCTGGTCATCAACAGCCATGACCACTTTAGAATGAACCAGTTCATTGCATGCTGAAGTGACACTGTTGGCCAAGAAACCAGTTTCTGGCATAGTGCTATTTGTAGTTACTTTTGCTTTCTCTGAGAGACTGCAGATAATAAGATGTAAAAAATTTTTGCAATCTACCCATCTGACAAAGGGTTAATATCCAGAATCTACAAAGAACTAAAACAGATTTACAAGCAAAAAACAAATAAGCCCATTCAAAAGTGGGCAAAGGATATGAATAAACACTTTACAAAAGAAGACATACATGAGGCCAACAAACATATGAAAAAATGCTCAT